>JAQISU010000029.1:660000-712500 GCA_029339505.1 Unio delphinus | reverse complement strand
GTTCATTGTATAATCATCAGATGTAACACTTCGGTGATGGAAATCAGAATCAAATTTTGATAAACTGTATTTGTCCATGAATGTTGTATATATATATATATATATATATATATATATATATATATATATATATATATATATATAAATATATACATATATATATATATATATATATATCTATATATATATAAATATATACATATATATATATATATATATATATATATTTATATATATATATATATATATATATATATATATATATATATATATATATATATATATATATATATATATATATATATATATATATATATATATATATATATATATATATATATATATGGGCAGTTGTACTTCGGAATCGTGAGTACAATTCGCTCTATGCCGCACGTGCAGGGTGTTCTCGATACAGAGAACGAAAATGTATAAATACTATACTATATGTGAAGGGTCTTCACATTACTAAGGGTTTTGTCAACAAGCGGATGGTTTTAAGGACTGTAGCTGTAGGGCTATTGATCCGAGGGAGGGATGATTGGTACAACTTTAGCTGTAGGGGTAAGTACATTTTTGGTACTGAGTGATAGCTTTTGTATTACTATATTTACCTTTGCATGTTTATTTTATAGTTTTTACACGGCATAATGCGTGCCGTTTCTACTCTTGTTTGCAAGTTATTTAGGTTGGTAATGTAAAGCCTTTTTTTTATTTAAAATAGAATTGTTTACTATCAGTATTATCGAACAGGGAAGGTTTACTATAGAACCTGTCTTTTTGAAATTTTGATAATAATATAGTCTTTATAATTTACCGTGTATAACGTTATTACGTTATGTCTGTATCAAAGTTAATACACGGTGTCGGGTATATTTTCAGCTATTGGTACGAGGGTGATAAACGTCCGGGGTGTCCGGAGCTGTCAAACGTCGGGAGCTGTGTTTAAATGCACTGGTGTGTCCAGAGCTGTTAAATGTGCCGGAGTGTCTCATGTCTAGCGTCCGGAGTGTCTAATGTCAAGATTGACAATGTTGACCCAGCTGTAGGTCTGTCTAAATAACCAGAGTGTCCGGAGGGTCTAATATCTGGAGGGTCTGGAGGGTCTAATGTTTCTTAGTATTCCGAATGTCCGGAGTCTGTAGAAATTGTGAAGTTTAATTGTACCAGCTATGGAGCTGTATACTAATAGTCGATTATATCTATTTATTTGTAATTTGTTAGCCGTGGGCTAATATGGGTTTGCGGAACCCAGTATATCTTTTGGGACTGGAAAGATAAGTCGTTATCTGTCTCTTTATTATTTTCAAATATAGTTTTGCTACTTGAGCGTATACATTTTTACTATATGAGTAGTCCGGCATTGTTTACTACGTGAGTAAACTGTATTCATCTCTTTGTACATTTCTCTGGGGTTTTTGTATCATTGTATCATTGATTTGTATCATTGTATAATTTGATAGCATCTTCGACTCTTTGCGTAATTATGTTTAAATAAATCCAGTATTTGGATTACACTACGCACGCATTTCATTGTTTTGCTATATATATATATATATATATATATATATATATATATATAGCCACATTAAACCATAATTTTTATATCTGTATCATAAAACGTGTTATGTTATCAATCCGAAATATCCGTCCCGGTTATCTTGTTATAATGACATGTTTACTTAGTTGACATCAAGCTTGAATAATAGTACGTATCCAAAAGATAATTCAGTCCAATTAATTGTCTAATGAAAATACTATCATCTCTAATGAATACATTTACATTACGTTAGTATGTAATTGAAGAAAAAAATAGAATTTATATATATATAATGCAAAACCTGACTAGTAACAGTGCAAAACTTGAATCATTCTAGCCTAAGCGCTTTCGACTTTTAATGAGACTTTATTAAAGGCAAATACAGAATATAGACAAGACAGACAAATAAAATACAAAAACCGTGTTTACAAAACTTTACATGCCTGTTTCTACAGGAATTCAACCTTGAATGTTTAATGTAAATGTAAACAAAACACAATGCAAACTAACGCCAGATAACGAGATAATAACACGCATACAATTAAAGAGGCCATCAATTAATATGAAAGCAGCAAATACAAATTTATTAAACGGATGATTTAAACTTTTTGAATAAATTGCAATATATACTATTTGGATTTCTAAATACAGAAACTGTTTATCAGTTCAAGTTTAGAAACATAAAAAGAGACTTTTTAAATACATTTTTGAGGGACATATTTACAATAAGGAAGTAATATTACTTGATATCTTTTAATCACTGGAAGACGTAAATCGTGATGAAAAGGAATGAATATTTTAGAAAGAACAGTCGTGTCTATAGGGCAGAGGAAATGATACAAACATAACTCAAAAGTTCACATGTAAAAACATGAACGGCAAAATATATGTCCGCGTTCTATTAACCAACTCATCAATGTAACTATTAAAGCGCGTGCAAAGAGTTATTATTAAACCATGTTTAGTTTAAGTAATGCTGCAGAGTTGATGAAACATTAAACTATATTATTAAGGAAAAAAACATCAATAGAGAGAAATGGAAGACAAAAAATACTTCCACAAAAAATCAAAGAAAGAAATTAATAAATGTTAAAAAGGCACATTCCTTAATACGACCACATTATTCAATCTTAGTAATACTTTACATTGTGCAAACAATACAAATATATTGGATTGGAAATGTAAAGTTGATCAAGCTACGCTTTACCAAGTTAAAATAAACTAAACATTAAAGACTAAATCAAGCACATACAAAACTATAACAAACCAATGGCAGTGATATTGTAATGGCAAAAAGGTTAACAAAAAGATGACAAAAGTTGAAACATATATGGAGACATTTTAAATTTATATTTAGCGTTATTCAGATTAACATTTAACAATTACCTTAGAGTTAACGTATTCCAAAAAGACCCATGACCAAATGATACATTTAAGTAAGCGTTGGACAAATGTTTAGCACGAATTGTTTAGGAGATATACACAACATACAAACATAAGAAATTAATCCAAATTGAAGATCAATCAGTAAAAAATGTAAAGCCAAACTGATGAAGACAAGTTCACATCAACTCTAGCGCAAATCCTTTTTATTGTATTCATAACTTTAATGTGTATATGTTGTCATTGAATTGCTCTGTTGTTAAGCTTTTTACTTAATGTGTGCTTGGTAAATGATCTCTCGCGATGAGGTTAATATATTGTGTAATTTAACGTTTAAACAGATAAAGAAGACTTTAAAGTGGCTAACCGTCCGCACAATGGCCTTTACAAATGTAAGCCTATACGTTATATTTGTATCTGGCTTAAGTATCCTGAATTATACACATGTTTATATCCACTTTTTGGTAGACTATAACATATAAGCGGAATGTGAAACAGCAATCAACCTTTGATATCACCCAAACAATACATACAGCGTTAAAGTGAATAAAAGAATATATAGTACTAGTTAGTATATTCATTTAAGAAAGTAAATTGCTTTTGATCAATATTTGGGTGATTGGACTCAATATCGATTTATTTGCAACGTTAAAAGAAAGGATGTCATACTCATTAGTAGTACAACAGTTTAGATAACTAAAACGTAGTAAAAATATTAGTCGTTGCACAAATAATAAAGGAAAAGCTTTGACTGTAATTGAATACATTTTATTGACACGCAACTATAACAAGGTAAAATGCATCCAGCATTTAACTTAAATGGTACAATCCAGTCGTCACGTGCTGGTAGACATATAATATACTCTACATTGAATTAGACAAGGCATCATCAATTATTATCAAGATACTTGTAAAATAATCAAATCACCTTTTTCACAGTAGTGTTGACAAATGTTACTAAATTTCGCTTTATATCTTTACCAGTGAACTGCACACAGTTCAGTTGTATACATCGGATTTTTTTGTTATACGACAAATAGTTCATAACATTAAGTTCTAGAATCTTAACAGTTGGAAAAGATATGAAACTAGTCAATGCATAATCAACACCTTCTAATGGTCATAGACATCCCTTCAAACTATTGATAGATGACCATTTTTAGGGTGAATCATGGTTGAAATCTTACGATTTGTGAAGGTTTATTCCAGTGGCGTAGCCCTGTACGTAATATATATATATATATATATATATATATATATATATATATATATATATAAGTCTCTTAAAATATTATATATATATATATATATATATATATATATATATAATATTTTAAGAGACTGCCTGCGATTGTCATATACATTACCACAGGCACTGATCAGCGTTTCATATATATATATATATAAATGGTAAAAAGGTCCCTGGGAACTGTTCTGTTGCGTTTAGGTTTTTTTAATCAAAATGGTTTTAATGGCTTTGAAGTATCTTGGAAATATGCACGCAGACGTTTATTGGTCGATGATCAAAAAGATTGTTTCTACTCTAACCGAAACTAGATCATTTTATAAAAACGAAATGATACCAACAATAAGGTTATAACATTAAATGTTATATATTCATAATATATGATTAATTTTAATACTTAAAGTCTTTTCCTCAACATTATATATTCACCTAAATCACACGCTTGTTAAAGTATCCATAGGAAATGCAGAAGATAGACAAAAAATAAGAATGCTATTATAACCATCAAACATTATGAACACGTAGCAAATATAATTTGCTACAAACTAAATCAACAAATCTTGCTTAGAAACCTAGTTGCTTTTTTTTGATAGGAAGGAAATAAACATGACACTATTTTGGATATCATCATTATGAAAACTAAAGGCGCAGTGTGTTTCGAGCTTTGAAAATTATAACGGCTAAATTATCTTGGGCGGTTCTTTAACATCTGTTGATCGGCATCTGAAGTCCAATAAAATCATAGGATATCTAGTACGTCAATGATATAGCTATATGTTAAGAGTACTATTTCCAGTGAACGTTACCAATTGACTTTCTCTGACGACCGATTTATTCATTCATGAATTCAAGATGAAATAACCAAGTTTCGATCAGGAAAATTGAACACAGATGTCAACTTTCTAATCGTAGCCTGATTGTTAAGTGACTTGTATTCGCACTATTGTCGGTGAAAGAGGTCCGACGTTCCATATACCAGTGCCAGACTATTATAGTATCATTCAAAACTCGTATGCCTTAAATGTGTTGGCAAATGTTAAGGAACACTTCCGAACTAGCAGAATGCTCACATGTACCGGACGTATCCACCTATTTCATGACAAGACACTGGCGTATCATTTTGCTATAATGGCAGTCATACTGAAGGAGCACAAAATTCAGATTATGCATACTCGTCTCTAATGTGATGGGTGTGCTCCAGTGTATTATTGGCTGGATCCCTTTATGAAATATTTGATGGTGTATAAACTATTTGAAAGCGTTGAACGTGCACTTTTTCAATGAATCAACAACAAACTCAATTTATAATTTAAAAAAAATCATATGCAATGTTTGTTTACAACACACATATATGTATATATAGTATTCATAAACAATACTATGAATTATATACGTCATTATGTTTTTTATTTATGTCCAACATAAACTTGGAGTGTGTCTTTGATAAGGATTTTTAACGTAGGTTGAACACTTTTTCATTCATATCTCTACGATTTCTGTAGTGTGATAGTTTATAGTAATGTCTATCACTGGGGCATTTTACCGCAAACATATATCATGTCCTACCCAGTCACATTATCCTTACAACAGGCCGACCAGTCCTAACACTAGCCTTGTAATGCCGAGCGCCATGGGATGCAACTTTTAGTACCATTTTTGTGTGTCTTTGCCAGTAACTCGGCCGACGATCAGATCCAGATTACCCCCGCATCCTATTCAGACCATACACTTTGATATGTTGACGTTTATCGTGTTTTGGCTGATGATTACGTTTGTTTGATTACTTACCATCAATAGTAACTATAGTAATACAATATGTATTATCATGGAGTTTAACGATACATCAGCACATAATGGATATATACGACCGATTACAATATACGTGATACACAAATAAGACATGATTATAAAGGGTTACGTATTTATAGCTGTTTCATCAAAACCAAATGCCATTAAGGCAACTACTTTATTCTGGTATGTTGATTGGTTCCCTTGCAACAAACTATTTATATACTTCCAGCAGTATAATGATTGAAACATAATTGCTAGTTTCGAACTATTTGCTGACATGGCGTTGATCGCACACACCATACAAAAGCACTACATTATTTAGTTTGGATATTTTGGGAAAGTTTAGACACTCGCAGAATACATGTTTATATAATTTGTGTTTTCATGTATACGTTAGTGGCGTTCGCTAAATGAAATTACAGATTCACTGTTCTGAAATAGAATCACGTCGGATGAACATCAGGTTAACAGTGTACCACAAATCGGTAATAACATACTATGCAAGGATAAGGATTAAATGTGTATGCCATAGTTAACAAATAGTGCACAATTTCTAAACATAAATCTCAAAGTCTTAAGTATATTGTAAGATATGAAACAATTGCTTTTTATGAAACATGACAAGTATAATGTTGGGATAAATAATGAAACAAATTTGTGCTTACTAAGTACAACAAAATAATAAATCATTATGTTTTTCTGGAAACGTATGGTTCCAAAGTAATAGTTGATGATTAGATTGTAAGAGTGATGTTACAAATATATTGATTGAAAATGAGAGATAAATATTAGAGGAAAGAATTGAACATATCAGTGTTTCTTTTACAACCACATGGAACCCATTAAAGCTTTGCAACATTTTTAATGTTTATAACTACTAACGTTTCCTTGTAATGGTCTTTTTTCCTCATGACAAAAGAAGATGGATAACAGAATATGTGAAGCTAAATTTTTTTAAATGAGCTGCACCACGTCTGCTTTCTCAGTCTCATTAAAATCTATATCGATTTGATAAAAAATCATAAACATAACCACTTAAGTAGATTGAAAGTACAAAACTGCATTTAAAATACACGTTTGTCTTGCAATATAGTTTTCTTTATTTCATATAGTTTAGTTTCGTGTTCTCGTTTACGTTTCCGGAACATCTACTGAGAATGGAAAATATAGCGATAAGTTAAACAATTATTATTAGTTGACAAATTTGATGATTCAGTGCATACTTTTTGTGTATGCAAGTTATCACTGAGCACATTTCATTGGTTAGACTGACCTATTACTTTAATCTATTATACGGAAGTTGAAATTCATTTTGAAGATAAAACGACGAAGATTTTCAGTTGCATTATTCACATTCTAAAATGAAGGCCATGCAAAGTGTGTGGATATATTATCTTTGTTTTCTTTCATCCGCAATATGGACAGGTAATTACAAACAAAAATATTATATTTATGTAGTCTGTGGTATATTTTCTATGCGACGCAGTTTTTGTCGATCGGTGAGCAAATTCTAATATCATTTACTTTTGCTAGCGAAAACTATCCTGCCTATTAATTATTAAGACACATGCATAACCTACAACATTATTACATAACATTCCATAATGAATCATTATTGTGAGGTTACTTTCTTGTGATATGATTATATGAGAGTCATTTTGGAATAAAGACAACGACTTGAGTTAAACTAACAGTTTGCTAAAAATATAAAGAATGAGTTTCGGTATAGACATTGATTAAGAAGATGACAATGATGGGCCACTTCCCAAATGATACATTTGGTTTCAGTGGTGACCATGGTGGGATGACGCATCACTAATATTTTCTAGAATCATATGAACTCATCAATTATGCTGGAATAAATTGACGATGTATATATACAAATTAATTTAAATATAGACGTATAGATACGAACACATATATAACACACTAAGAAGCTGAAAAACTGAAAAATTAAACTAATACTAATAATAATGCTAAACAAAAATTAATGATAATTATATTTGTAAGAAAGGTCTTTCACAAATATCAATAATGGGCACTTTTATTTTTTCTTATAGAGAGCATAATACCTGTACATAACAGAGACATAATAGACGCACAGGCTGGATGGACTTTTCAATTGAGAACATGGTCATACTATGGCACAACATTGATTATACAAGTTAAAAAAGACAACATAACTAGCATGGACGTGGTCTATAATGGATATGTGTTCAACGTTATTGAGGACCATGCTGATCGATTGGTATTTGAATGCATGGAAGCTAGTAAAGAAGCCTATTTATCATTCCGAAACATAAGCAGGAAGGACCAAGGTTTATATGAAATAAGTGAAAGTTTGTACGGGATGGTGTCCGATCAATTTGGTAGAAAAGACGGCAAATGGTTTCTCCAGATAAACGTTCTTGGTAAGCATGTAAACACCTGTTAATTGCAAGATGTTCGGGTTAACGCAGATATGTCGCATTTTTTTAAGTTATATTTCAAATGATGTATATTTGACATTAAAACATTTAACTGTCTATAGTAAATGGAATCTAAGGTTGAGAGGTTATGGATTCCCTTCCAAGTACAAATGCCGAATTCACAGTTTACAAACGTGCAGATATATCAACTATAATGTACATTTTTAACACTTATTTAGCACGTTGTTATGTGAAAATAGCCTATAGCAGAGAAGTATTGTAGTCTACACTTCAGTTAACCAAACTAAATTTCCGTGTTTGAAAATACTGGATTGTTAGATCTGTGAAGATCCACAGTTAGAGATTGTCGCTGTGCATGATCACATATATTCATACATACTCGTAGATGTTGTATTATGTATACCTTTTAAGCAACACTTGTGTAGTTTCATGTTTGTTAAAAAAGAAAAATATAATACCTAATGGGACAACCCGGTTCGCGAATATCTTTGTTTGACGAAGAATAAAACAAGTGGCAAAACAATACAGCGCAATATCATAATGTGTTGCAGAGCATTTTTAATTTGCCTTTTTCGTGGCATTCTTTTAGGACCTTGTGGAGGTGTTTGTGTTTATAGATTTCTAATACATGAAATAGCTTACATTATAATTGCCTCACTATGCTTCATTCTTGAATACCAAATAGATATAAAGATGCCTCGTTATATTTGGATTCTTCTTGTTAGTCCTTCTAGTATTGCCATTGCGATTAAAATTATTACATAACTGGTCTATGATGAACAGTTTTGTTTAAAACGTTATATCAATAAGTATTGTTTATATTTTATAGTCCAGTGACTATATAGCACGTTAACAACGCTTACCAACGTAAAAACAATATTAATACCAGTGAACCTGACACCTGATTTACACTTGTTGATACAAATGTGTACAAACTGCGAGGTTATACTTTTTTGAACCACATATTGCTTTAAGGCTTATTTGCGTGCAATGTGTGATCAACAGAGCCGAATAGAGCTTTGTTAAATCATTATCTATTAACAAGTGTGTGTTATATAGTTTCAAATTATACAATACACTCTCATGCAAAATTGTTCATCTTTAGATTTAATATTTATAAATGTATATACTCTTCAATTGTTAATAATGCTATGTCCAGTCCTTATTAAACAATCGGTATGATGTTATTCACATACATTTTGAATCCGTATATTTTCTTTCAAATAAAACTGAAAATGATTGATATTATTATTATATTTTATCAGCACTGACTGCCAAAATCTAAATGTGAAGAGTTTTTATTTTACGATAATGAAAAATTGTTAGTTTGGAAACTATTATGGAATTAAATAAATAAAATTGATGTTAATGCATATAGAGATGAATATAAATATTTGAAACTTGCCACTGTCAAGTAAGAAAGTCAACAACATATGAAAATATGAGATTATGTAAGTTTGTTAAGAGAAAAGTGCAATGTGTCAAGCAAACTTAAAATGGTTTTAGATGTAAGTATTTAAGTTGCTTATGTCTTTAATACTTCGTGTGCTGAAGAATCAGTTTATGTATAGCCGATACGTAGTCTCTTTGCATCAGTGTTAAGAAAGACAATTGTTAAAATATTATATAAGTGATCAAGTTGTCATTAATCATTACATCATTTGCTTGTTTTGGCACATAACTAAATAAACAGACAATACTTGAATCATTCGTCTTGACCAAATGGTGACTATTCACATGTAATGTTATGCTCGTAATCAGAATTTACTAAAATTGTTTTAATTAATTAATCGTATATCGATATACATTACACTAAACGCCATACCAAATATCGGGTTCAATTGAAATAACTTATCCTAGCCATGGTATAGCAAATCGAAAATGTTGTTCGTACTGCATGGCATGTGTATAATGCAGCGAGGTGATGGAAAATACATTTCTGAATTCGTTATGTATGTCCTGTTTTTGACAAGTTATATTTTTCCCATATATTCATTCTTTTTATTGGGAAAAAATAAATTATGCTGACTCAGATATATCTCTCACTCACTAGCATGTACTACATAACCCATTGCAACTTCAAATCAATAGTAGCACCTATACTAATATACAATAAGGATGATACACATGTGTCAGCTTAAATTGTCTATGATCTTGTAAGGTCATACTATTGACGGGCAGTGTAAAAGAATATAGCGCCAAAGAATAATACAAAGTAATCGCAAGATTGTGATTATTTATTCAACTGTTGCTGCTTCTAATTAACATTCCTTTCATCTAACAATAACTATAATCAACACCAACATTATATTCACACAGTCAGTACGGCATATAGATGTTACTCTTGACACTACTCTTACATTGGACCAATATAAAATAAACATATACTAGGCTGCATATTTTGAGCTGAGACACATCAGCTCCAGTTGCAAATATCTTGCAGTTGGTGCCAGTAGACCACTTGTGTGTTCATCAGTACTTTCAAGACTCGACTACTGTAAATCAATTTAAATCTGTCTGTTTAAATATTTACTCCAGAAACTTAAAAAAAGACATCTGATCGGATCATCCTTATAGTTAAACGACCAGAGCACACCTCCCGCTGCTCTGTATCCTACATTGACTATCCATTTGCTCCATAATCAAACACAAAATGTGTTCTATCTCTGAATAAGGCAATCCATGATTATATACTTATTTGAATTTCAATTTAAAATCGAAGTTTATATTTCCAAGAATGTTATGTTTGAGCAATTTGTATTTCCAGAAAAGAATCGATTGAATGACATACTATTAATACGTAAATGTCAGCCCAAACGAAACACTGGGTACAATGCGCGAACAATGATAATACGACTGATCCTGCTCAGATCATAAATCACTAATAAATAGTTTATATGCAATCGTCTTCTTTAGGACAGGCCACATGTAACGTTTGCTTGAAAACATTAAATAATGGAAATATGGCATTGAGGAAGGTTCCAAATGTTTACAAGATAAAACCCATTGTTATCATTATAAACGTTGGTATAATTTTGTTGTCTAATGAAACACAACACAGCAATCCAGATTTCATTGATAATGTCCAATGTTCTAGGTTCAGATTGAAATAAACACGTTGTTTACAAAACAAACTTGATTATTCAAGTCAGTCTGAAAAGGTGTTTGATTTAGGACATGTACATTTAAGAAAGCTAACAAGCATTGGAAATTAAATTTACATACGAGGATACTGAACATAGTAAATCAAGTCTTATTAACATACTATTTTGAGGATATGTTAGTATGCTATGCCATTCATTGCTTGTATCAGGTGTTACTTAATGTGTTTACTATTTATCTTATAATATTAAAGCATCAGCTGAGTCAGCCAATGTTCAATACATGCACTTTTCTAGTTTAGCTCGACTCAAGTCATCTAAGTAGTCATATTTCTTTTCTCATTTGGGTTTTTAAGTTCCATTGTACATTTTCTCCTTCGTCGTCTGTAAAGTGTCCTTCTCTTGTGAATATTAACGGTTTGAATTTCCTTAAGATTAACTTTCCACATCTTTTAATTACATGAAACAGATTGCTGTGTTACCTTGAAATGTGTATTCAAATTATCTTTGATTTATCAGTAAGCTACTAATAGCTATTCATAGCTTCATCTGAAGTTAAAATCAACCACATTTAAAATTAAACTAGTATACATGGGTACAGGCACCCTAAATAAACTTTGTCCTGGTATTCTGAATCATGCTCGATATTTTAAGATGAAGGTGCTTCGACATTATTAAGAATGCACAGAATGCTTAAGTTGGTAACACAGATATAACATATACAGATTGTTGTTAAGACGTTTCCTGAAAATGTTTATGTACCTTGATTAGGTTTTGAAGACATGCTCATCCCGGTCGTATCATCTGACGATGGCTTTAATAACTCAAATGAATTTTCTCTGACCTATGTATGTATGTATTAAAACTTGTTTAAAGGTTGGCCAATATTTTATGCACCCTTTCCTTTACACATTTTAAATGCCTTTTTATCGATGGCTGTTATGATTTCTTAATACACATTGCTGACATGAATACATATATTCATATCATGCTGAATTTAAAAAGGAAAAGATTAACTTTTTCTCAGGTTGATTTGGATTATTTCAAATAGTCTAAATTTGTTGAAGAGGGATTCATATCATAACTTAGCTAAACGGTGATAATACCGACAATATTAGCAATAAAACCTCCAAATTATTTCAACATATTTCATGCACAGACGATTTAGACACTAGCAATCCGTTTAATGATTAATTGTTGATTAAAATCAATAATATATAAAATATAGGTTAGAAACATTGCACGCCAAATATACTATAATTAAGGATGGATTACCTATTCATAAAAGATAATTTTATTATCAAAATATCTTTGAAAAATATGGGCCACACTAATGTGAAGGGTAACTTTATTTCAATGTAATTATTTCTAAATATAAATTTAATTTTGTGAGATTTTTACGGTTTGCAAGAAATAGGATGAAAATAAATCATTCAGAAATATACAATCATACAGCATAAAAGCAGCCTTTAGGAGAACAAATTACATTAAGACAATTTGGAATGAAATTAAGTACTACAAATAAATGGATTCACAATCAAGTAAGGTAAACAAAGGCTTGTCTTACTGGTTATTTTAAAACTACAGCATTAAACGACGCATACAATTAGATATTAATGCAATTAAAGCGATGATCATTGATTAGAAAAGGCTTCCGAAAAGGTATGATTCCCCCATATGTCCGTTTGATGGATATTTTGTCTTGTAAATTAAATACATTCACTATATTAAATGAGGGTCAACATCTGACAATTATATTAAACTGATCCAATTGTAAATTTATTTCTCTTTTATTTTGA
This sequence comes from Unio delphinus, assembly GCA_029339505.1. Classification (NCBI taxonomy): domain Eukaryota; kingdom Metazoa; phylum Mollusca; class Bivalvia; order Unionida; family Unionidae; genus Unio; species Unio delphinus. The sequence goes on along the minus strand of JAQISU010000029.1, from coordinate 699,214 downwards.
ATTCTTCTTCCAACAGTAATGCTTACATAAATGTCATAAGGCCAATGTACTTTATTCCGTAAATGTATTGGTGCAATCTTCTAGTTCTTGAAAGTTAAATAAAATTCATTATTTTCTAACGATGTCATTACAGTTGAGATAAATACATTGTATATCATTAGCCTTATTAGGTTCACTACGTTAAGAGAGATACTAATGCTTTCATTCTGATTTACGGGATGTATTTACCAAAGAACGAGATGAAATAAAGCGAGGCAATGTTGGAGATAGCATCATCATCATGGAAGTTATAAAGACATCGGAATCCATCATCACTTTAAAACTCTATGATACAATCATTGCCCGTTTTGTTGAGAATGGCTCTGAAATTACCATGAAGTCACACTTGTACGGACGCCTAATACTTGCTAACGACTGGGACAACAAAAACTACAAGATTGAAGTAAAGAACGTCACACAGCGAGATGCTGGGTTATATCAAGTAGATAATGAAGGCGGCGAAACTACGAAATGCTTCTTAAATATTACAGGTATTCTAAACTTAAATGATAATTAAAATCCAAACTCTGTATTAACGTATGTGAAAGGTACAATTTCTACGAAATATTTATTCACTGATGTATGTGCATGAGATCTGTGTGAATTATTTGGAGTTGTTTACAATATTTGTGATAATAATATTAAATTAACATCCTATACTATACAAACAGAACGGTTCATGACTAATGAGAAATTGTGTCTACTGTCAATTCTAAAAAACAAATTTTAATGGGAAAGAATGTATTGAACAAAGTCTCAAAAGATTTTGTAAATTTGATATCAGTAGAAATAATACATATTTAATCGAGTCATTCAAAATCAACATTGTGCACTGGATTTACATCTGCCATTTCTAGAAGAGATCCAGGGGATTTTTTTATACAATTTGTCCAGCTTTGATATTTTCAGATGAATCCATCTCTGCTGCTTTTGGGGATAATTTGACGATCGCTTGGTTTTATAATCAACAAGGGATGAACCGTAATTTAAGAGTTATTCACCCACGTCAGGGTGTAATGATGAAACTTACACCAGCTAATGTTCCCAAAATCAGGTCAAATTTTCAGCATCGTATTATATACAGCGGACAGATTGAAATAAGCTTCATGTCATTCACGCTACTCAAAATAGACCAATCAGATGGCGGATTCTATTCCATTGAATCGCTACACGGAAATGCGATACCGGGTCGAAAGGTATTAATTGTAAAAGGTAAGAATGAAAGACAAGACTTTAATCACGGATTATATATCTGGGGATTATGTTCTAAAGACCCGACAAAGATTTAACGACAATAATATATAAACATGTATATACACTATTAGTATTTATCTACCTTATTTGAAATCTCTAAGAAGTTTTGAATAGTTACACACAACATCGCTGACAAATACGCTTCTTATCGATTACCAAAAAGTAGCTATTAGTATTTGTATATGATAACCTTATTCATGGATGGTTTTCATTCAATAAGGAAAAAAAAACAACATTGACGTTCACCTTAGGTAAATGTATCGTTTCACATTCATATGTTCATTGCGATAGATTTGTCTAATGTCGATTGCAAATAAATGCAAGTATCGTACGTTATATTATTATATTAACCTGGCTAATTAATTTTCATCATCAGCACAATATGTCTTAAGCAAGCCATGACACTGCTTCTGAAAAGTAATAAAACGTCATTTGTACCAACGTACAGCGAATAACCTTTAACGAAATGCAGCAAAATGTAGACTAACTTTAACAAATATATACTTATACAGGAGAGGATAAGTGATCTAAAATACAAAACCTCTTGGATGATGTAATGTGTGGTACATGCAAATTTGATACCCGTGGCAATGACATTCTTCATTATGTAGTACAAACATATGTTTTAGTTTAAAATTGCAAGTGTATATATTGCATATTGGTTCATTACAAACTTAGGATTTCTTGGTGGTAAGTTAGTATTTATATTTCATGACGGGTATATATGTATGTATGTATATATATATATATATATATATATATATATATATATATATATATATATATATATATATATATATATATGTATATATATATGTATATATATATATATATATATATATATATATATATATATATATATATATATATATATAATGCTAATACTAATAAATGTTCACAGTCACAGGTGGGTGGTATCTAACCAAGTTACATTATGTAGTACTAACGGTCCTTTGATCATGAGCGTCCGGAATTGTCATTCGATTTATTCCAGAAGTGCATATATATTTTGCTCTTTGTTTTGTTTGGTAAAGCAAAGATATAACGAGAGCAGTGAAGCAAAATACATCACGCGAAGAACTCATATTGCGACTTGAAAATATTATGAAATCTTTTTCTAGGAGATCGAAAAGCATGCTTGCACCTACTATGTATTTGACCCGTTCATTGTACTGTACATATTTAGCCTAGCTCATGCGCGCTTGTGTGAGTGTGCTATTTAATTGAACCTAGTTTGTCAAAACATTTTTGTGACAACGTTGACACTGAGGCGAACGGAATATGTTTGATAAATGCCAATCAATGTGACACAATCCTATGATAGTAATATGTATTTTAATTAATTTACAGTTACAAGTTCTAAAGATGGATCAATCAAAATTAAACAAATCCTTTACTATTTACCAAATGTTGGTAGCTGATATAACTATGTTTCTGGACCAACGTTTAGCACAACCTCAACAAACTTTCACGAGCCTAAGAGTAAAAAATAGTATATATTGCAATTACAAACGTTTGATAATGTAATTTTTAATGGTTAGATCAAGATAGATATGTACATTGTTATATTCCCGTCTTGGGGAATATGTACCTAATATAAATTATACATTTGCGAACTTTCAGCTGAGAGCAGAACTCCGTCTAGTGGGTTGAATGATGACGTTGTACAAGCAGGTTTAGAAGTAATGCACTATAGTCAACCAATTAGTGAGCCAATAGCACCTTATGTAACATCAAGTTCAACGGAGATTCCAAAAACATTGTGTGAGTATCAAAATAAAGATTATAAATAATATTATGTTACTTTAGATCTATTGCGGGTCCAGTAATTATTCCCATTCGGAATTAGAAGGGTATTTTGGAACTATTGCAGCTGACACATTATTACATCATATAACATAACGTATATGTTTTGCAATACATGTTTAGTGTATTGCACATTTATTTAAACGAAATAGTTACGTATGTGATTTGTGTGATTTAGATTTGTAACAATGTGTTTACTCACGTCGGTACGATGTCTTCAGTGTGCGAGTTTAAAGTGATGCCTTCCACTGGGATATCATGCAACATACATGCATTATCAGTCTGACCAGGCATGACACTAACAGCTTCATACTGAGAGCCTTGCGCGGCAGATGTTAGTACCGTTTCTAGAAATCAAAGAAAGTTGCAAAGAGGTTGTCAATGCTGTGTACGCATATGAAAAATACAATTCCACCTCGATAAAAGCAACCACGTTTGGATAATGTTGATTTGAATAAGAGCTACCTAGTTACGATGGGCGTTCTGTACAGTCTATGTGATGTTCTGTCCGTCCATATGTCCATATCATATATGCCATATTTACGCTAGCGATATAAACTGGCGTAGAGGAAACGGCGTGATTTACTCAGGAACACCTAAATAAATGTCATTGTAATTGACTGCCACAATGATTGGAAAGTATGCGCTCAGTGGAAGGGATCAACCATAGTATCCATACAGTAGGCATGTATAGCTATCATCAGTCGTCCTTGCTTTGCAAATATTATTGTCAACACGTTGTTCTAAAACGTCTCTTAAAACTTTAAAAGATGTTTATTATTCATCAGACCATATGTGTGGTACTGTAGATTGAGCTAGTGAAATGCCTTATGCTCGGTTTGTTAAATATTCTGGAGGTTCTGGTTTATCGTCGTAGCGTCTTTGGCTGTATGACCTTTATGTAATATTGGCTGTGATGCCTGACATAAACATTTTGCATTGATGTGTGTATGTAAAGAAGTCCGTGAAGACATGTACACATTTACTTTGAAAACACCATCAATAATAATAATAATAATAATAATAATAATAATAATAATAATAATAATAATAATTATCATTATTATTACTAGAAACTGGAACAACGTTGTATACATGTTTGTGTTGATAAAGAGCGCCAAGTCACTCAAAAGTGCATATTTGTATATCATTCGTTGTCACAGCACGATTCACATGCACCTCGCTTTACCATGTTGATGACATTTGAAAATATTCAACAACATCTGAATTGATCAGTGAACTGAAAAGTAGCTTGCGGCGACAATATGCATTTCATATACTTTCTAATTAATAATTGATGGAGGAGCTTACAACATGCGGCGAACATGGAAGGAATATATCAACAAATGACGATAAAAAATGAACTAGTACAATAATCAATGAATGAAAAGAAATTGAGTTTAGGTAAGTGTAACTAGTCACTATTGAATAACTAATACAAAGTACACAATTCAATTTTCTGGGTTGACTCGTATAATATTTAGAGTACATTAGCGCAATCGTTACTCTAATACTAACAAACCGAAATGGTATAGATTGCTTACATAGTATTTAAAATGCAGGAATTTCGTAATAAGCTATAATCCCATGATGACCAGATTTCATGAGCACAGTCAAAGATCCAAGTCATTTCCATGGACTTAGAAGCACTACCAGTATGGCCCGTATATAGCTTCTCAACATGACAAGAAATTTTGGTAAATCCTGAAGAGGCAACATTTAATATGTATGGGCCCTAACACGTCTTTAATAAGCCAGAGAGAGAGAGAGAGAGAGAGAGAGAGAGAGAGAGAGAGAGAGAGAGAGAGAGAGAGAGAGAGAGAGAGAGAGAGAACCCAATTGTAAAAGGATTTGCGATGAAGAGAAATGTTTTTGTCCATGCCTGATGATACATTTTACTCTACGCTCCTCGTCTATCATGTGTAAAACCCGTTGTTATTTTGTTTCTCCCAAAGACCTTTTTGTACGACGTGTTTATTCCACAAATGTTTTCATAACTCATATATGCGTAATAGAATTCCTAAATCACAACAAATACTACTAACAAATTCCGAAAAGGCTGACAAGTCAGTAGAGCAGGATGATGGTTGAATAAATAAGGACAATAATTTCACAAATGTTGTTGCTGAACATCTATAAGAAAATGACGATTGACGATGAAACACAGCTGGTTGCGTATGTGAGTGTTTCTGACATATTCTGACTGACAACTAACGTATGGGTCAAGGACAAAGGACACGCAGAAATAAGGTAATTTTTATTCTTCAGACCTAAATATATTATTATCACCATCGTGACAATACTCTGTTTAATGTAAACTATGTTTAAGAAGAACTCATCTGAAATGTATGCTTGAGCGTGTGTGTAACAAGGAGTATTCTACAATGTTTCGCTTGTTTATAAAGGTCAGTATTGTTGTATAATCTGGTTTGAAGTCTCGATTACCATTGTAAACATTCAATGAATAAAACCCGTAGGTATATATAATTTTGGTATCGTCTTATAAGATATCTTTCCAAACAAACATTTGTCTGCTATCAGTACTACCATACTAAGACAAAACGTATACCAAGGATGAAACGCATCAGCTGTTTGCTTCTTTCCAATGCGAGTAATACTGTAAAATCATCTGTTACGATTCCGCAATTTACATTTTTTTTGTTGTACGTTTAGTTTTTAATGACACGATAACACGCAAATACGTGTGCAACTTAAGTTACATTGGAATGTATAGATACGGAGATATACCAGTACTTAATGAAATATTTACAATATGAGTATGATTCAATGAAAACAAAAAGTATGGACAATGATAGTACAACTGTTGAGGAATTAGCCCACCCACTCCCTTGCAGAATACTTGCGAATATTATATGTGCCAGTTTATTTTGCTTAAATGAAAATTACTTGAAATATTCAATGAAATATAATACTTCAGTCATTAATTTGGTTACAAGGACATTCTTGGTTATATATTGCGGTACGATCAAGCTTACAGCCGTGCAAATCTCCATTTCACTCTTACTGTTATTTCACAAAATATCTTTATGTGCTCATTTATTAGTATCATTAATACATCATTTGCTGTCTAAATTGTTTTAGAAAAAATGCCACACTTGAGGCTTGCACTCTGGTTGTGTATCCTCTCTAACACTAGTGCAAGAATTTTGTGGATAGATATATTAAGCATAACGTACGTGGTAGGTGTGACTTCATATATGTTGTAGCTTAGCGTAGTTTAAAGGCTCGAACTCACAAATCCTATTACAGATACCCGTTTGACCCTACGTTTTGGTATTATTGAACCGTTGTTGAATAATGTGCTTACGTAAAGTCTAATGTATTTCTCCATATTTGCAAAATCAGAAATTTAAACAACGCATTTAAAAGTCGAAAATATATTTAGCCTTGAGCGCTTTATTTCAAGCAAGTTTATAAATTAATTTTGCTATGAATAAAATACATATGACCGCCTCTATTGAGAATCATAACTTAATTTCAAGGAGTGGACTGTGTACACTTGCGAAAACCTAATTTTGCTATCTTTGGTCAATACATTGTACCCGCGGAATTTGATTACATGTATAAATAAACGCATCAAACCACAGTTTGAGGCTTATACATTCCTCGATCGGCATAGGTGTGGTATGTGTACAATAACCGCAATTATGCGTCCTTTTTTTAACAATTTATTATATAGCTTTTATATATGGTTCATAATATTTATTTCGCGAATGAGAACCAAGTCGGCTAGTTTATTTTGTATGGTTTGATGGTTTATACGCATGATCATACTAGTAACATAAGGTCATATATCTTACGTTGTTACAGGCTACGTTGCTACGAGTAGTTGTGTCTTTGAATATGATTATCGCCAGAATAATTACTCCACCGGTAACATTATATTTGTCAACAGCGATATCACCACGGAAATGTTTTAGTTCCGCGTCTGAAACCGGAGATTATTACCACACGTACGTTCCAGGGTACGATACGGAATGATAGTATGATGTAGTCCAGAAGATCACATTTGTGACCAAGCTCCGCTCCCAAATGTGCAAAATGTTTGACTGATGCTGTTAATACAACGTCTGATTTATTAGGACCATTAATCAGCAACAAGAATACCAAATCCGATTACTAAAATTATCCATGAAACTGTTAAGCAACGTTGTCACAATCCAATACGGATTCGATGACTGCAACGATAACAATGGGTAGTGCTTTGGAATCATGAGGTATTAGACATAACTGATAATAACAAAAATCAAATCAGTGATGTATCCATCCCGCACGTTGGACATGGACGCGCAAATGTTGCTAGGTGCAAGTATTAAAATTACAAACATTAAGAGATTCGAGATCTAAACGAGTAATGGTCAACGGAATTTCAGATATGTTCCTCCGTTCGATGCATTTGATAAAGAATTAAGAAAGTTCTTGCCAAAATAAATGATGGTAAGCAACAGTATTATGCCGTATATGAACAGTTCAGATATCTTAACGACGGAACGCAAATCGAAGCAATTCGTTACAATGTCAAACATACGAGTCGTAGAGTCCCGTTCCAATGGTGGTTAATCAATGTTTTCTGTTCCGTTCATGATATTTGTTATAGACACCAACTACCGTGTAGATAAAAACAATTCACAATTGACGACCCATTTGTTCAGCATCTAGCCAATCGTAAGTCGCTCGGTAGTTGTCCTGCATAATTCCAATTAGACACTTTTCGGGTATGTAAGATCATTAATAACGTTATGTTGAGGCCAGACATGCATTCACACTAAACAAAAATGGAGAATCCATCCATGCCATTTGCCTTCATGATTTTGCCTCTGACAATCATGTAGAGATTTATAATTTTACCCATTTTAATGACCTGAATGGCTCCATCAATGGTCATACAAGAATGTTTGACATAATACTTGGAGTTTAGCAGAACATTTAACATATAAGTCCTTGCATGCAAAAAGACTAGTACTAAATAAACACCCATTAAAGTATACCATTTGAGGTCATAGACAGTCTAAACATTCAAATGGAAAATACGAAGATGTTTTCAAAACTGGCAGTGACTAAGGCCACGTTTAAGTTAAATTTCTATCAAGAACCACACTAAAAACATTTGCTCAACGTTGACAACAATCAATTAAGGCATGTATATCATCGGTTGTTGCAATGCATGGGCCTAATCAGAAATGTTGCCACATGCGTGTCGATTTACCAGCATAAGGTCACTGATTTTAACTTGAATCATCATTCATCTATACACCTCGTTAAGTCATCAATGGTGGACATGTACTTACAAACCCGGTGTTGGGGTAGACGAGGATAGTTCGAATATATTGGAAACTTTCTCCGAACAAGTTATCAGGAACCACGCCTAGTAAATGTATTGAACAAATTAACATAACTATTATAGTCTAAGCAGAGTAAAATACTGGCCTAGCAAGATTAAAATCTGGTCGAATTATTTTCATTCTCCCTGCAAATAGCGTCGATAGATGTAAATCTCGCATCTTAAAAGTACATGAGTCTGCATTTTATGTGTTAATATTAGCCCGATACAAGGTGCTTTCGGTTGATAGTACCACTGTTAGCTGATCACTGGGGTTCGTTAGTTTATATTTGGGTGTAAAACAAGACATTTAATAAAAGAAGAAGATAATGTTTTGCATAATCAGCATCAGTATCCTTAGTTGTCAGAGATGAAATACGGTTCAAAATACTTTGCATCTATATTGATTAGCATTAATCTTTTACACGTTTGTGTACAAAATGTAACATTACAAGTAAGTTATAGTGTATAATCAACTGACAATCGCAATATATTATGTGCAAAAATGCAAAGGATAGTTAGAATGTTTTGCAATAATGAATATCATATCAGTGTATTTATTTAGTCCTCGCCACACACCTCTAAACACCATGTTTGCTGTGTATCCAATTATAAATTTATACCCCCAAATAAATAAGTTTTAGAGTCGAATAAATTAATCCTCATATTGATGATAAGAGTATATATGTTTCATGTTTTTTGTTTCCTTCGCTACGTTAGATAATTAATATGTCGAGAAAATAACAGATCTGACTGCTGGATGTCCGTAACGGTTATAAGTATCTTAGGAGATTTAGCGTTTGGCATTATTAAATTAAATCGTCTTATATATTGTTACAGTTCCTCTACCAGCCTACGTGTTTCCTGTCACAATACTAGTATTAGCTGTGATAAATCTCATGGTGTGTTTTCTAATATGGATTCGACGCACGAAATCACGTACCATCGAAGCAGGTAATAACAACATGAAATCATAATTCTTTTCAAATATATTTTAGATGGTTATTATTGATATATTGAATACTTTGTATTGATTATACGTTTTGCGAGCTAAACATTGTGTTTACAAATCTATGTCAGCAAGTTGTTGTTGTTTGTCTTGTCGCAAAAAAATATTGTTCTCTCATTCACAAAATTCGCTGAAACGTTAGTAATAAAGTAAAGTCCTGACTCACACAATATCTACCGCTACATTATTTTGGAGTATGACTATTTCTGTAGTGTTCCAAGTAGAACATATGCGTCTTAGACTAACAATCTGGTCATTACTATCATCATATGGGTCTCCGCCGAAGCAAATTATGTATATTACGATCATAATATTTTATTTTGTGTATATATTTTGGTTTCTGAATATCAATATTTAAAAGAGCTTTCAAAACCAAATTTACAATCATTTTTAACTAAAGACATACTTTGGCAAATCTTGTTAATGCAAAGATCTTTTTGTTGTAGAACGACAGCTGGTACTTGCAAAATGCGATACGGATGTATATATTACGCCTATCGCATCAGATAGACCTTTGATGATACCTCCGAATGAGGATGTACGTATGGATCATACCAACGCATCTCAAAATTCTCACGTGGAAACGAGCATGGATGTCTTACCCATGGTTTCCAGTCCGTGCATGGATGGGTATGAGATGATCCACATGTCGAGTAATGATGAGTTCCAAAATACGCTGTATAACAACGATAACAATGCTGAATCACATTAAAGCTCGATCACGCCATTTCGAGATGCATCTGATTATTTAACAGTGGAGTTTGTAATGGAAAGTGCTGTGTAAAAGAAATCAGACTGTCGGACTGATAATACACACATTTATAGATAGAAAAACATTGCAAAGAAAATGTTTGAGTCAGAAACTCGATTTCATTCGGCAAGATATATCAGATAGTTAAACGCATACATTGAGTACAAGCTGAATGCATATTCACACTCGTTTCTTACGATATCATATTGTAGGATGAATCAGTGAAAAGAGATTTTAATTGTATGTATGTATGTATGTATGTATGTATGTATGTATGTATGTATGTATGTATGTATGTATGTATGTATGTATGTATGTATGTATTCTGAAATATATGAACCCATGAGCATGTTTTGTTGATGTTGTGAGTACTTTTCACACATAATCGTAAGATTGAATACGTGTTCTGTTGTGCTCCTTCCACTACGGAACCCTGCCTACTCTTCCATTCCTCACAGAATAATAAGAATTATCTAAATTGTAAAGTTTATTGACTAAAAACATAATGATATTTATTACTTAGAGCACGAATAACAAGAACACATACATACATACATGCATGCATATATACATACATACATACATACATACATACATACATACATACATACATACATACATACATACATGCATACATACATACATACATACATACATACATACATACATACATACATACATACATACATACATACATACATATATACATACATACAAGCATGCATGCACGCATGCATGCATACATACAAACATTCCGTCGGCATCAGTCCGTCTTCGAGAGACGATGGTGTACCTTCCGATTTGGGTGTCCTATCTGCACTTTCGCGAGTGGCTGAAGAGTCCGACCCTTGAGTGACAGTCTCTGTTTCACTTGCTGCAGGTGTATGCTGATGCTTGCTGAGGATGTTTTTGGTTCGCCTTCCTCCTGGCTCTCTTTGCAGCGAGGTTTGTGTTTCTCATCTCCTCAGGTTTCTGAGTAGCCTGTCTGACAGCAAGACGCCACGCGGAGCGGTCGTCAGCACAGTACTCCTAATTGTTTATGTTGATGTTGGATGTCTTAATATCCTTTTTGCAGACATTTTTGTAGCGCAGACGTGGCCTTCCAGTCGTCCCTACACCTTCTACTAGCTCGCCGTACAGCTGGTCCTTGGGTATGCGGCCTGGGTCCATTCTCCTTATATGGTCTAGCCAGCGAAGGCGCCTCTCGCTGAGAATGGAGAACATGTTGTTCATGCCTGTGCATTTCAGAACCTCTGTGTTGGGAACTTTGTCCTGCCACTGGATACGCAGAATACGCCGCAAGCATCTCAGGTGGAAGCGGTTGAGTTTCCTCACGTGACTCGCGTAGGCGATCCATGCCTCGCTGCTGTAAATGAGTGTCCTAAGCACGCATGCCTGGTTGACGCGCAGTTTGGTCTTCTCGGTGAGGTTGTGCTTGTCCCAGACCCTCTGGTTCAGTGTCGCCATAACTGCTGATGCCTTGGCAATCCGGCCATTTATATCGGAATCAACGGACAGCGAGTTGGAGATGGTGGACCCAAGGTATGTGTAGTCCTCAACAATGTCCAGGTTGTACCCATCAATGGCGATGGTGGGAGAGGAGTCTGCATCCTGCACCATTACATTCGTCTTCTTCAGACTGATTGTCAGTCCGAACTCCTTGCAGGCGTGGGAGAGGCGGCATACTAGCTGCTGCAGTCCATCTTCTGTGTGTGATGTCAAGGCTGCATCGTCGGCGAAGAGCAATTCACGGATGAGAACCTTTGTAACTTTAGTCTTTGCACGGAGACGGTCGATGTTAAACAGCTTTCCGTCAGTCCTGGTGTGTATATACACACCCTCGCTGCAGTCCTTGAAGGCGCACTGGAGGAGAATGGAATAAAAGATGGCATAGAGAGTTGGACACATCCTAGCTTCACTCCGCTGCTGACTGGGAAGGCTTCTGATGTTGCGCCAATGAAGCACACTGTGCTGTGCATGTTCTCGTGGAACGATGTTATGATAGCGAGCAGTCGTGGGGGGCAGCCTATATTCTTAAGGATCCTGAAGAGTCCGCTCCGGGTGGCCAGGTCAAATGCCTTGGTCAGGTCTATGAAGGCAATGTAGAGGGGCATCTGCTGCTCACGACACTTCTCCTGCAGCTGTCGTAGTGAGAAGATCATGTCTACAGTTGACCGGCCTGCTCTTAAGCCACACTGGGACTCGGGGTAGACTCGGGATGCTAGCGTCTGCAAGCGCGCCAGGACGACACGGGCGAACGCCTTTCCAACAATACTGAGAAGAGAGATGCCCCGTTAGTTGTTGCAGTCACTGCGGTCTCCTTTGTTCTTGTATAGAGTGACAATGTTTGCATCTCCCATGTCCTGGGGATGTGTCCTTGTCCCCAGCAGAGGCAGAGGAGTTCGTGCAGAGGCTGGATTATTGCTGGTTTCCCTATCTTTAGGACTTCAGGTGGAATGCCGTCACTCACAGGGGCCTTCCCACAAGCGAGGCAGTCGATGACTTTGCTAAGCGCTTCCAGGGTTGGTGGTGTGTCTAGTTCCTCCAAGACTGGCAGGTCTGGGATGGCGTCTAGGGCTGTGTCCGTGACGACGTTTTGGGTTGCATACAGCTCAAGATAATGCTCAAACCGTCGCTTCAGCTGTTTGCCCTGATCTTTGATGACTTCGCCAGTCTTGGACTTGAGTGGGGAGATCTTGGAGGTGCGTGGGCCTGTTGCCTTCTTGATACCCTCGTACATGCTCCTTGCATCCCCGGTTTCGGCAGCTATCTGTATACTGGTGCAGAGGTTCAGCCAGTAGGTGTTAGCGCAGTGACGGGCGGTCTGCAAGGCATTTTTCCTGACAGTCCTCAGGGCCTGTAATGTACCAAGGCTAGGCGCAGCCTTGTAAGCCAGGAGGGATTTCCTCTTCGCCTCAGTCACGGGTTTCATCTCCTCCCAGCTGGCCTCATACCAGTCTGTGTTTTTGTGCTCTTTCTTCCCGTAGGCAGTAATGGCTGAGTTGTACACAGCGTCTCGGAGGTGGGACCACTTGGAGTCGATGGTGTAATCAGGTGTCTCTTTGGTGAGAGCCTCGTGAAGTTTGCAGATGAGCTGTGTCGTCTCTGGATTGCTTGCACAGCAGGTGTTGATGCATGGGCGACCATTCTTCTTGGCGTGGTGCAGTTTCTTAGGTATTATTCGCACGTTGCTGGCCACAAGGGAGTGGTCCGTGTCGCAGTCGGCACTGTGGTAGCTGCAGGTAAGAAGGACGCTGGCTAGTTCCGCGCGCCTGTTGATAACTAGGTCTAGCTGGTGCCAGTGGCGGGAACGTGGGTGTCTCCATGATACCTGGTGGATTTCCATGAATTTGAAGAAGGTGTTGGTCACACATAAGTTGTGAGTGCAGCACATCTCCAGCAGTCGCTGCCCATTCTCGTTGATTTTGCCCCTTCCTTGCGGGGCGAGACAGGTGGGCAATGCCTCGTATTTAGCTCCCACTCTAGCATTGAAGTCTCTTAGTAGGTAGAGGCCTCGGTACTGGGGATATTTGATATTGCTTGATCCAGAGCCTCGTAGAACTGGTCTTTTTCTTCTGGATTTAAGTAGAAGGTTGGGGTATACACGCTGAAGATGTTGGCTGGGCCTGAGGATGTTGATAGCCGGAGGGCAAGGATCTTCTCAGTGCCTGATGATGGAAGCTCAATTAAATTGACAAGGGTGTTCTTTACAGCGAAGTCGACACCATGCTGCCTGGTTTCGTCTGATGGTTTTCCTTGCCAGAGGAAGGTGTAGTTGGCTTCCCTGATGGTGCCGCTGTCGGCCAGTCGGGTCTCTTGAAGAAAGGCAATGTCGACATTCAGTCGGGAGAGTTCTCTGTCAATAACGGCAGTCTTCCGTGCGTTGTTGATCTTCTACAGGTCAGTGGTGAGTCCAGGGCACAAGGTTCTGATGTTCCAGCTTGCGAAAGGAAGAGCTGGAGTCTTCTAGCTTCCTCTTTTTATCTTACTTGGTGCAGAGTTTTTTGGCCTGCTTGTCGAGATGGTTCTCTAAGCTCCATGAACCCAGTGAAGCAGGCAGGCCATGGCAGGAAGCACTTTATTGACTGGGGGCTTCCCAGTTTCAGGCGGACGGTAGCTTCCAATGAGACATAGCGATCTCTCCCACCGTCGAAAGCAGCCCCTGGCGCCAAGTTCTACGCCAATCGAGCTATGGCTTATAACCGGTAGACTGCTGCTTCCCGTGTTGTGACGACGCCTTAAGACGACGCTGGAGTGTTCTCTCCAGTAGAGCTACAAAGCCTGGGCAATCTAGAATGGATAATCAGCTGTTGCCCATGCAGAAAATCCGGAGACGGAGTCCCTAAGGCGGTCTGACGTTGAATTCAACGACAGACCGCCTTAAGGACTCCGTCTCCGGATTTTCTGTCAGGGTTTACTCCCTTAGCCTTCCCGTGATTGGGTATAGCCGCAAGGCAGCGAGGGTTTGTGGTCAGAGTTTTCCTTCTCCTAGATGAGCTACCATCCAAGGTTTACGAGCCCCATCTACCCGAAGCGACTGGTTTTAAGGCGCCAGTGGCCGCCTTCACCCCTTCTCCTATCAATGAAAACATGGTCCGCCGGACTTAGAAGCTAAGCCACTCGCGAAGGCCAGGATCTGGATTTTAGTTGACAGAGGCGATCAGAGTCGCAAGCCCTATGGGACATTTTTGGAGGAGTGTGGAGCTTGTCTCCCACTCCCACCCCGGCAATGTCATTCTTGGACTACATACATACATACATACATACATACATACATACATACATACATACATACATACATGCATACATGCATACAAGATCAATTCGGTTACAAAGTTTAGATGGCAAAATAAATGGCCAAGGAAAAAATTATAGTCTTTGTCTTTTGACTTAAGAAATGTTTAGTAGTCGACTTGTTCTAGTTCAAGTCAATTTGCAGAAGACGAGTCTGTTGTTTTCACCTGACTGTTCATATATTGTTTGGTAATTTAATAACATTTTAGCACATTTGGTCATATCATGTTTTGAAGATTATACGCTAAGTATCTTTACCAAACAAATATCAAGGACTCTGACCCAGTAATGGGGTAGAAATCAAACCTAGAGCTCATTTATTGCTTCAAAACTCCTTTGTGTGACACAATGTTCATGACTTAATTTTCACGATTACAAAATGTATAATTCTATACTGTACCGTAAATCATACAAATGCATACAATTCTTTACATGTTATTTACATTTAATGTAATTGTATATTTGTTATTTTTTAATTTTGTTTTATTTCATTACATGCTAATGCAATATAACATTGAATGCTGGAATTGACCTTGTCCAAAACTAAGATCACTTCTGCTTGACCTAATTGACTTTTCTGTATCGTTTAATTTGATTCATGCCAACAACTAATTCATAGCTAATTCATTCTTTACGTAAGAGAGCTAAATATCTTGATAATTATTCAGTTAACAAAGGATTAATACAATTTTGTTTGGAGTTAATTCTGAACACCGTATGTTATTTTGGTAAATAACACATTTCTTAAAGTTTACAACGCTTGTAGAATTTTACACTTTTCTGTTACTTATTTTAAGTGCAATCGTATAACTGTGTATAATGCACACCTGCTCATTCAGAGTGCATAACGTATGTGAAAAAGGATATACCTAGCATCACAGTGAAATTTAAGATTCCCAATGACATTCATGTATTTATATTAATTGTAATCGAGTACTGGATTGTAAGATAATTATATATAATTATACATACCCATTGTGACCTAAATTGCTACTAGCTGTTCCCATCATTTCAACACCAGAGACATGCTGTTCTCTGCAAACATAAAGAAAATGTTTTGCCATATATCCAATGAGCATGCGTTATATTAACATTGCAAGTTGTATCAGCTATTTCATAGTACTTATAGATTTTAGTAAGATCTTATTTTTTAATGTTTTTCATAATGAGATGAGTGGATAGATGATGAGGGTGCTAACAGGGATAGCATATGAAACATACTTATACTTTAGAATCTGGGCAGATAAAACATACTGAGAAATTAAACAAAATGTCAAATTATACACTGGTCGTTTAGGTACCGATTTATCAGTGATGACACTTCTGGAGACGAAGAGAGTGGAGAAAATAGAAGTAAATACTAGTTATGCCAGTTGGAATATATTCGAACTTAATTATTTTGTACAAACAATTAGAGAAAACGAGAGAAAGCAAACTTCATGAGAATTATTATTCTGTTTTTAACGAAAAATATATAGTGGAAATTTGATCTACTTGCAGATGCTTAAAAAGTTTGACATCATAGCGATAATTGTAATGACAGTTTTTGCAACCAAATATAATAAATTAAAAAGTCAGAAGACATTTAGAATTTTGTATATTCCTCATTCAGTATCCAATAGTTTAGATACACAATGTGTCCTTTGTTTGCATTGCAAAATGACTGGTCAAGGATTTCATATGAAGAATGTTCATATAGTGGTCATTAGTTCTGCGTGCTTGGGTCCATATGTGGCTACATTTGTTGTAGGTTTGTAACGCAAAAATATAATAAATTATCATTTGTTTCTAATATTTAATTAAAATCTAATTTAACACTTTACACTGGTTTTATTAATTATAATAAGAAAATATTATGAAAACAATTCTTCTGAAAATATTAAAATGAATCAACTAAGATTGCAGGTCGAAACAATAACTAATAACAAAATAATTGTAACCTACCCGTGGCTATCTTCTGATAGCACGATACCATTCATTCATATCATGTCGAGAGATCATTTTATAAATGTTTTAATTTCATTGCTTTATAATGAATTTAATAGTAATAGAAAGATGTAAAATTCACTTTAGCAACAAATGCAGCGAAATCATTGGAGGATGAAACATTTATGTAATCAATGTTACCATAAGACCGATAAAATACTATCAGATATGAAGTTTTGTTCCATGCATTTGTATGCAGAGGTTATCAACCTGTTGTGCAAGCATTGTGCATGTCCAATTACTTCAAGGTGTTCGTTTCAGAGAGAGAGAGAGAGAGAAAGAGAGAGAGAGAGAGAGGGTGTGAGACAGAGAGACAGACGGGCAGACCGAAAGAAAGAAAGAGACACTGAGCTAGAGAAAATGATCTAAACGACGAGGAATTGTTCGGAAATATATCAGCAATTATATTTGGTAATCATTATGTTACCAACGTGGTTATTGTTTTATTTCTGCTGTAAAACAGATTGTTTTCCTTTTCAATTTAATTTCCGGATTGTTTCACATATTGTCTTAATACATGCACAAGAGTGTCAAGATACCATGGTACCATGCCGCTTTTTTACTTTAATTTTTGGTGCGACCAGTTTTTGGCCTGGATAATATTATGCGTAATAAGGACGAATAATACATTTTGTAAGTGATTTGCAGTGTTGTCTAATCGTGTTCTTACATTCTTCAGTGAACCACGGTTTTGAGACTTTTTACGACTTCGATGAGGACATGAAAATGAAATCTTCTGCAATATTAAAATAAACGTAAAATGTAAAAGCTGAACGTTCAAAACAGTGACCCTGTTAAGCCCAGTTTTACAATGTACTTCATGGCCCGGATCTTTAAATTACATTGCGGAATTGCTTCATTAGATTTAGACTAATATTCTTGAGAGTGATTGTTGTTGTTAAGGTTGTCAGGTACCTTCTGATATTAGTTCAAAAGCATAGGAGAACAAATTGTCAAATATATACTTGTGCATGTACTCGTTCCTTATCGCAAATACGTTAGTGAGTTTGTGATGAATAAACACAAATAATAATTATCTTCGCATCGGCCACATAAGTGATTTTTGGAGCATCCGTCTTTGTGAGGGCCGTATTTCTTACACATGAAGCATTCAAGTGGATTTGGTATGTATATCGCAAGCTTGACTTGTAAAACGCGAACTCTGCCTACTTTAGGTAAGGTAGGTTAGTTGAAAGTGGGTATTATGGTGTCTTTAATTCTGGAATTTGTTGGAACGATAAATAGTAATTTTTTGAACGGTAGTGTTACCTTCATTTTTGTTCCCTTCGTTGATTTCTGTGTCGCAGACTCCACCCAAATAGCTACAATGAATGCGGCCATTGGATGTAATAACTGTTGTGTGGGATAAACAGTTTACTGCAACATCATGAAAAGTCTTAATTCCTTTTTTCATATTTGTGGTATGCGCTTTGGGATCACATTCTACAAGTAAACCACCTGATTTAAGTGTTTGTTTGTACACTTTTGGGTTTGCCGACTAGTCCAAGCAAAGTCTTTAAACTTATAAATAGTGGCCATGAAGCGTGGAAAAGATTCCACCCTCTAGGTACGTCCTCAGAATCTGATAATGGTTAACTTCTATTTCTTTTATTTATTTGATTTCATTTTCCAATTTTAGTTTTAGTTTATTTCATCGCACGTGCTTGCCCACCCGCTATAAAAAAGACAATTTTGAAGTACATGGTTATACAGGTGATGGACACAGTAGGTTAAATTACCTCCCGATTGATCCGATATGTCACCGTCCTGTACAATGTCTTCATTGAGTCGAATAAAGGAAAACAAAAAAGCGAATATGCTTGAGGCAACGGTGACATCAACATATATACAATTAAGAAGATGGAGCAAGTGAGATAGTAAACTATAACCTCATAGGTCTTGCTGTGACTAGCTGATTTGTCGAGACCGGGTCAGTCCTGCTCACTGGTCTGGAAGACGTATAGACCAAAGAAGTGTTGCGCATTTGAAAGTCCTTGCATAGCTTTCAGGATCATATTCTCACTGACACGGGCTGCAACCCAGTCAAACAGGCTACCTCTACTTATTCGCTTCTTTCGACACGTAAATGGACACGTTGGGCTAATTGTACATCTCCGGACCTGCACATAAGAAGGACCTATAGTTATTAACATTTCAATCCTGTATATGAAGGTGATGCGTTTTCTGCATTACAAGAAATGTCAGACGGTGTACAAAGCAAAAACAAAACTTAAATGTCTATTTAAACCAACACTTAGAATCTAACAAAGAAGATCTAAGAGAATACTGAGGTGACAACACTTAACAGCTGCATTGATATTTATTTTTGCATAACATCAATGCGAATTCAGAGTTTATGTAAATGATATCGAATGTGTATTATGAAAAAAAGGTTGGTAAGTAAGGTGATTCCAATTTGTAAAAAAACATATTGTAACAAAAGGAGCTGTAATGTCAAATACACATGTGTCCGAGAACAAATAAAAGTAAAATTACATGGCTAAAATAAAGATTCATAGAAAACCACGTAACAATGGTACAGTTACTGAGATAGTGATGGCTATATAAATAATTCTTCTATCGTTAGAAACGTGAGTAGGAACGTAGACGATGAAGGTCAATTAAAATAGGTTGTTGCATAAATATAAGTCGCAAGGCAAAGTTATACTGCCATACGTGTTTATTCTGTAATAGATTTATAACCGATATAGGGACAATAATTGACTGAAAGGACCACAATTGACTTGGAACTGTTTTTTGGCTTGCATGTCGATCCCATTTTTGAAAAATATACATCAAAATTCAAGTATCGTTTTTTCTTGCCTTAGGCATATTATATATCATATTATCAAATAAATAAAAGACTTCCTACAGATATATGAACGACGAAAATATTGCCGAGTTGATAATTGAGCTTGACCGAATAAGAGAACTGGTTGGTGAAAAAAGAACATTTTCTAGTGAGCTCATCACCGAGGAATACGCAGGTGTTAAATCAATGAGAGAGAATGGAATCTCATCACATAAAAACGAATGCAAAATAATAAAGATAATAACAGAGGCCCAATATATGATCATCTACCGAAATCATGATACATTTAAATTGCAGTTACCTGTTTACAAACTAGTGAAAACGATTGACAATGACATCAAAGAAATATTTGCTGAACAGCGTCGACAAATGGTTAAAAAATGATATTGTTGGAATAAAATTATTTGAATGAAAATTTCTTCGAATTTCAACGACGTAAAAAATGAGGTTTCGATGGTAAAATTCCTATTGTTTGTTCCTAGCTCGATATCATTTTCAAAGTTTTCTTTACTCTGTCGAATTGTATTTGCTAATTTTTTCAGTTTTATACGAATGTTTCTATGCTTTGCTAACAATACGGCTTTATCTTGATTTAATTTATCGATGAAAGCTAGTCATTTTTTATTCACCGCGGTTAGCTCATCAGTGGTTTTTTCATGCTCTTCATTGGATGCTCTCCTCGCGGATATTTGTTGTTGGTCATTGGCTGTCATCGCCTCCTCGGTGATTTATTATTGATCCCGATTTGCTTGCAGGTCAGTAATCTTTTTTCAGTTCGGAAATATCCTCTTTTAGTTTTCGCTTGTTAGCGCAGTATTTCTGTTGAGCTTGTTTGAATTCTTAAGCGGAACCTTTAGTTGTTACTGAAATCGGTTATTTTGGCAATATTTTATACAATCGAGCTAGTCCTATTTTAAATTCGTGGGATACATCGACCGGTCGTTTAACACCTCTCAACGACACTATATTTTGTTTGTCTTCGTCGGTCAATGCTTCTTTGGCGTTCTCATATATATATATATATATATATATATATATATATATATATATATATATATATATATATATATATATATATGTATTTATATACATATATATATATATATATATATATATATATATATATATATATATATATATATATATATATATATATATATATATATATGTATTTATATATATATATCTATGAGAAAAAATATCGCTGAAGAAATAATGATGAAAACGATAACATAAAAACAATAATGAAAATCAAAAAGATAAAAAATTAATGGTCGAAAATCATAGTCAACTATTATGGAATTCTTTCAAATGTGCTGGATTTTTCTCACCGAAATAAAGTATTCAATTATTTTGTTTTAGGTCCTCAAATATATATTAAAATATATACCTCGAAAATTATAATAATTATTTTTATCATCAAAGATTTCATCTCCGAGAGATGCAGATAATATTTTATTGAGACGCTGCAAATACATACACGAGTGAGCATAATTCACTATCTGATCGCGGTTAGAACTAATCAATGTTATAGGATCACGTCGAAGCTTGTGCTGCTGATGATCCATCAGCAGAATTTTTTCATTACCCAATGTGTCTATGACTAGTTCAAAATTACCCAGAATGGGTTCCTTGAATGACTCTTTAATAGTGGCTTCTAGTTTATCTTTGTCATAGACGAATTCGTGCGCTTGCTGATATATTATTGAAAATATACGATTTTAATTGTTGTAATAAAAAATCCAAAGGATTTTCACCTACGATTTCACATCAAGAGTATTTTGTAGTTGTTCATTTGATAGATCTATCAGGTTAAAATCCAGAACGACCAGTTTCAAGTTCATTCTTGTTATCCAAGGATTACTACATGATGAATATCCAGGATTAAATTGGGGATTGTATAATCAAACTCTCGGGAGAGACCTGTGGAGAAAAGGTATATAGGATGTAGCCTTGATCAGCCTGATTTGACGATGATGTATCAGCGTTATAACTACCCAACACGACATTACAAATAAGATGTATCGCAATCACCGACGTTATGTCAACGTTACCCGGTTATACATGTCTATTTGTACCGTCGGGAGCGTTGTTGTATCGGAGAATATTTGATGATATTATTTGATTGAAATTGTCAGGGATGGAGTCAGTGTCCTCAGATAGTTTTGTCCACGCTGTGTGTATCAGCAGGAAACACTCATCGATCAGATCATTGAGCGATTTTTAAGTCATGTACATTATATCCAGGAAATGTATAATTAGGTAGTGTATCCACGGTTAACAAATACGCCGTTAGAAACCTTTCCTTACTTTTTAAATCATATCACTCTTTAGCTATCGCCTGAATAAATCTTTCATTGAGATATTCCATATCGGCGTTAAGCTGATTTAACATCTCTACCTGTTTTTTCTATTTTTGACATCGCAATGTCATAATTGCGGATAATTGCGAGTATGCGTTTGACACAGTATGGACTTTAACAACGTAGTCGCGTAGTTTACGTTGACTACCTGATGACATTTTCTTTTGTTATTATCGTTATAACCCCCGCGATAGTTGTCGAAGCGGATATACAAATTGGAACAGCTACCAAAGCGACCTTTGACAACACCTGAAACCGAGTACACGATAACATCAACGGTGGTAATTCTTCGTCGATATTTTTTTTATTTTTGTTTGATATTCATCTGTGAGCGATTTTAATTGTACTTGAAGTGTTCTAACCTGACCATATCGATATTGCTGCGATGACATTGTCATTGACGCTAGTTTATTTAATTAAGCTGTTTGCTTAAATCCGATTGAAATTATACGTACCATGATATAAGCACCCGAGTTTGATTTTTATCGGTTGTACGTATCGTGAATCGTGCAGTTGAATTTTTATCTATTATTGTTGATTTTTATATTGTTAACCCCGGTTATTTTATTACACCCAGTTAACGAGCTGGATGCTATATTAAATTGTATATCTGACACCAGTGTTAGTCTATATATTTCCTTGATCTCTGCTGCGATATTTAGCTTATTAGTTTCTGGAGTCCAAGCGAAGGATCCATGCTGGATCGTGTATACCGCGTTGACAATGTTTTCTTTCTTCGCATGAGGGATATTGAATTTTTTGAGTGTGCTAATCATCTTTGGAATATACACCTTGATAGCCTCGTGAATTGTCTTTATATCATCCAAGGATATTTTAATGTCATCGAGTTTAATAGGAACCGTTGCCGGTTTTCCAAAGAACTTATGAAGAGCATCGTGAACTTTTCAAAACTTATTACGAAAACGTGTAAACTATTTATTCTCATGTTTATCATAATCGGTTCGCAGTGTTTTTAGATCTTCAACTGCGGTTTTTCCCTGTTTGCTTCGGTGTGGTCACCGGTGGAATTCCAAAGAAATTATAAATGTGAATTTCAACATTTTCAATACTTTTTTGTAACCGAAAAAATTGGTTGGCGTGGGCATCATATTTGTTTACATGGGGGTTAAACTGATTTACATGTAGATGATAATCATTATTTAACGCTGATATTCTATCATCGATGGTTGAAAAGACAACTCCAGATTTGAATTTACCTTGAGCGTCAAAGAACGAAATAGTATTTTCACTTACCGGGTTGAGTTTAACTAAAATAGTTCTGATAGAAATATAAATGTTTTTTAATTTCCCTACAATTTCATCCGTTGATACATCTACGAGATTTACAATTTCCGATAGTGCATCATTGATGAGATTTTTTTTACAACAACTAGCGAAACTCCATCTTTTTTATTTCCACGTGAGAGAGATTGGTCCCAAATATCCACCATCATATGTTTATGATCTCTTTGAAAAGCGATCACTGGAAGTTTCGTGCAGTTTTATGAGGCAATTTGGAAGATTTTGAGATCGCACTTAACACGTTAATGACTTCTCGGCCATATATCGGAGGATCAGCAAATGTCTGCTTTGGTAACGTTGAATACCAAACAGGAATGTTTAACCTGTTGAAGTATTTGAGAAAATACTTTGGTGGCGCTAGGCCATACGAGTCAAAATAAATAATTGAACTTGGATGTATCGCATACGCGACCCAATGAGTTCCAGGTCCAGATCCAGATTAATTATACCTGTTTCTGGGATTAATGGTTGTGTAGGTAATTGATCTTTCATGAAAACACCTGATCGGGGATTGTTTTACCGCGGAGATTTAGTCATTATTTGACATCGGGGTTATGACCGAATACTGCCCGGGAGTCTCAACCCCGCTTCGTATCTGGTGTATCTGGTGCCTGGTAGTCTGAGTACATTTACTTTTTTATATCCTTGTCCATTAGCCTACTTCAATGCCATACCAGCGGCGTTACCAACAGCGCATATCGCAGCAGCTTTATCAACAGCGGTGTCGCAGGAACAAGTAGCGCTGGAATTGCGGCGAGAAATGGAAATATTCCACCTGATTTTATCATACTGGCAATCGCGGAGGGTGAAAATTCCAACTGAATTCCGGTATTTTCTTTTAATGCCTTGTTAAAACGATTAAGCTAAGATTTCGTCAACGATAATTTATTTGACCCATAGGTAGATATCTGATCGCGTTTCAAACCTATTTTTACGCAACATGTAGTAGAGTTTTTTGATTGTAGTTTTCTTTTATTGACCAGGAGTCAATGTGACTTTAACATGATTGAACGACATTTTTATTTAAATAATAGATTCATCTAATTGTTACATGTTTTCCACTGGCGCATGAACAACTCTTATCTTTCCACCACCGCCTTCAAGTATCATCGATTTATCACTAAGAATAACAGCGATTGCTCTATATGGTCCACGTACAGGTGGATTTACACCGGCGTCGGGGTAATAAGAAATTCTCCCATGTCAGCCTGAAATTTTACATCGACGACGGAGTGCCTAGATAGATCAAGATTTTGTAATGAAATATAATAGATGGGATAAACATTTTGGAACGCCAATTGTGATATCTGTAGTCCGGTATCAATATTTTGATCGCGTCCCATATAAGACCACAAACGATGATACATGCGAGCTAGTTGATTATTAGGATCATCGATTTGAATATTTTCTGCGGGTTCTTGTTGATTGCTTACTCGCAATGATACTTCGTTGACTTTCAATTATTAAATATCATATGACAACGCCGTTTTGTATGGTCTCTACCGACTCTGTTTTATTTTGCAATGCGATGCAAATATATTTAGGAGCAAAAATATGTTTTGTTAGCGCGACTTGCCAAGTAAACGTACCGGTGATATTACTTGTCGTCGTAGATGTTGTAACAGCCAACCATGACATCAATGATTTACCACCCTGATCCACAAAAGAGAACAGCCGTTGTTCTACAGCGAGTGATTAAGTCATTATTGGGATCCTTAATGCGAGTTTTGATAGATTTACTTTACCATCGTGAACACCATCACCACGCCATATTGAATCATCGTCATTTGATTTGATCCTCAACGAGACTTCAGTAACATCCAGTTGATCAAATATCATATGGCTGCGTATTTGTGAATTTAATCGTATCTTATCCTGTAGAGCAACAAATATATGCCGCGGCGCAGAACTACCCTGTTTTGATGCCATATGACCCCAATTTGCCAGTTGGTTTTGTCAATAATGGTATTATGGCATTGTTTAGAAACGCTAGATATATGATCGATGGAAGAGAGATTGAATCAATTGAGCAAGATGTTGATTTTGCCAGAACAATAATGGGTTTAGCGAGATGTTCTGATGATTATAGAAGATCGGCTGGACCATCTATGATGTTCGCTAAGGAGGTTACTGATCACGCTGAACATGTTCAGCATGTTAAAATAAAGGCAACAAGAGCTACTGCAGTTGATCCAGCGCCAGTTGGATGCACAAGTCCAGGTGCCGTTTTTGATATATCAGTGATGTTAATGACGCCAATTACAAACTACGGTTTGCTACACGCGTATTAATGTTGCAAGGACCGCATAAATAATTTTCTTTTTCGATTCGACTATCTCATATTTTCTGATTTTGCGGAAATGTTAGATCTTTGGACCGAAAGATACAGTAGTCCTCGTGCGAAATTATGATGATAATGATGCAATCTGGCATGGTGCTGGTGTTCCTGATGGTAAAGTAAATATAACAAAACTTTCATGGTGGATGCCAGTAATGAGTCCCTCAATCACCGCAGAGGAAACATTACTATCATTTATATGTACAGGTGGTAAATCATTGCTATCATGGCTAACAACAACATCAGATATTATGGAGACTTTTATTAACGGTATATTTACATATGTCAATCGTAAAGATTATTTGATGTCCGATGGAACCAAATTCGTTACAATTGTTAGCTACATTGATGGAGAATGTCCCCAATATGTACAATTAAAGGCGTATATGCTGGCTTATACAGTGACTGAATTTACAAATTCTGATGAGTGTTGGTGATCAGAATAAAATAAAGAAACGTTGCGTGATTATTCTAAATCAGCATATCTTACGAATGAAGATAATTACATAAAAAATCATATACCAGAAATATCGAAAGCCCCTTCGTTGTCTGATCCAATATGTAGATATAAAACCGTTTACATAAAGGGATGTGGTGGGTCAGGAAAATCAACACGAGTGATTGAATTATTTCGAGGGAAATCATACATGATTGTTCTAACACCAACACACAGACTTGCAGGAGAGACGAAACAGTGAGGAGTTAATCCTTGCACTTATTATATTTTCTTTCGATGGTAAGGTGACTCATGGACTCCTGATCCAATGGCTGAGAAATCTATTACTGAATTCATTATTATTGACGAAATATGTACAGTGTCGTTGCATACTCCTAGTTGTTTTAAAAATAAATCATTACCCGATTTCATAGAAACAAATCTAATTTTTTGTACCACATTGTACACACTTACCATCTAGTGCTGATCAGATATTGTTTATTGTAATTGTTGTAAAGTCGTTTGTACTAGTACGTGTCTTACATTTAACACAATATATATATATATATATATATATATATATATATATATATATATATATATATATATATATATATATATATATTAAAATTTATTTAATATAACATGAATGTATTTGATTATTCAGCTACCCGAGGACGGGAACTTGTTAAACACCCTGCGATGGTGCCGAATTTAAACACAATTGTTACTTAATTTGATAACGAGATGGATGAAATTGAATAAACAATATTTGGCAGCCGCGAGCATAGACGATCATCGATTTTACGAGGTGTTCAAGGATTTTACCGAGAAAGCAAAATCGGAAATCGATGAAGATATTATTGAATTATTACCAATATCGAAGAATCTCCGAGTATTGATTGTATTGATGTAAGTATTAACAATCTAGTTGTGTACGATGTGATGCTAGACAATCAAAACAATCTCGCTAGGATATTTTCGCGGGGTAGCCATACAAATACTGATGTGATATATGTTATTCAGAGGTATAATCAAGTACCAAATGTGACCAGGGATAACTGTAGTATTCATGCTCTGTTATTCACCATACCTAGTGCAGTGGAGATATGGACATAAATTCTTCTAGAAATTTTTTCATTGACGCTCAGTCAATCCCTCATGGATTTGTGAAGATAAATTTGCATGACCCTAAATCAAGATATCTTATCGGACTTGATAAAATTTTCGGTTGAAACCATAACAATACAGGCAATTTCTGTTTTTTATATTTCACAACAGTGTTGGGTGAAAAAAAGAAACTTGTGTTGAAACCGAAACTGTCATTTTTTTAGCTGTGGTTTATTATTTAAATTTGTCTGAAGTGATTTCGGTCTATTCATCCTCCTTGCTGAACTGTCATTGTTTAGTTTTGTCTGAATTAGTTTCTGTTTATTTTTTTATTTGTTTTCTGAATTAGTTTCAGTCTGTTCACCCTTCTTGCTGTGTGTGTGTGTGGGGGGGAGGAGCAGGAGGTCTTTCAAAACATATGTATATGAACACCTTATATATTGACCCTAGAGCGACTGGAAAGACAATTTATATCAATATATGTAAATTTTCAGGATAAGATACAAAAGGCAGTTCACTATTCCTATACGTAATAATGAATCTGCTTAGATGTAGATATCAGTGTTCGATGAAAACAGTTTTATTTACCATTGATACACGTTAATCATTAACGTTGTAATAAAATAACAGCAAAAATACTGTATAATTACAGCATAAAAATGAATTGTGCAACTCTTCATATAATGCATCTCTCTCTCTCTCTCTCTCTCTCTCTCTCTCTCTCTATATATATATATATATATATATATATATATATATATATATATATATATATATATATATATATCTGGGATTACACAATAGTGTACTGTTATTTTATTACAACGCTAATGTCTTAGCAGTAGGAATTCATCACCGATTTTGTGAAAATATAACCGAATGCATACTGTTGAAATATCACGTAATGTTAAGGCAATATTTATATATGGGTATTGATGCGCCATATGCAAATCACTATTTCATATATCAGTAGTATTGGTATCGAATTGCTTTATTCAAAAACTGTAAAAGACATGTTATTTTTAATGTATATATCATTTGCTATATACATTTAAGCATTTTCGTTTTTATGTCTGTCAATAGTGAACTGTTTTTTTGTATTTTATCCTGAAAATGGAAAATTTTTTAATCTCAATTGTCTTTACAATTGATGTGGGATCAAACTATAAGCTTCTCCTTATATATATATATATATATATATATATATATATATATATATATATATATATATATATATATATATATATATATATAGATATATATATATATATATATATATATGTATATATATATATATATATATATATATATATATATGTGTGTGTGTGTGTGTGTGTGTGTGTGTGTGTGCGTGTGTGTGTGTGTGTGTGTGTGTTTGTGTGTTATTATGCATAATGCAGATAGTAGGGTGATATATGTGGAGTGAAGGAAAAAGGATAACAGCTTTTGAGAAGTAACCTATATGAACGTCGGAAATGTTTAGTATTCGACTTGTTCTAGTTCAAGTCAATTTGCAGAAGACGAGTCTGTTGTTTTCACCTGACTGTTCATATATTGTTTGGTAATTTAATAACATTTTAGCACATTTGGTCATATCATGTTTTGAAGATTATACGCTAAGTATCTTTACCAAACAAATATCAAGGACTCTGACCCAGTAATGGGGTAGAAATCAAACCTAGAGCTCATTTATTGCTTCAAAACTCCTTTGTGTGACACAATGTTCATGACTTAATTTTCACGATTACAAAATGTATAATTCTATACTGTACCGTAAATCGTACAAATGCATACAATTCTTTACATGTTATTTACATTTAATGTAATTGTATATTTGTTATTTTTTAATTTTGTTTTATTTCATTACATGCTAATGCAATATAACATTGAATGCTGGAATTGACCTTGTCCAAAACTAAGATCACTTCTGCTTGACCTAATTGACTTTTCTGTATCGTTTAATTTGATTCATGCCAACAACTAATTCATAGCTAATTCATTCTTTACGTAAGAGAGCTAAATATCTTGATAATTATTCAGTTAACAAAGGATTAATACAATTTTGTTTGGAGTTAATTCTGAACACCGTATGTTATTTTGGTAAATAACACATTTCTTAAAGTTTACAACGCTTGTAGAATTTTACACTTTTCTGTTACTTATTTTAAGTGCAATCGTATAACTGTGTATAATGCACACCTGCTCATTCAGAGTGCATAACGTATGTGAAAAAGGATATACCTAGCATCACAGTGAAATTTAAGATTCCCAATGACATTCATGTATTTATATTTATTGTAATCGAGTACTGGATTGTAAGATAATTATATATAATTATACATACCCATTGTGACCTAAATTGCTACTAGCTGTTCCCATCATTTCAACACCAGAGACATGCTGTTCTCTGCAAACATAAAGAAAATGTTTTGCCATATATCCAATGAGCGTGCGTTATATTAACATTGCAAGTTGTATCAGCTATTTCATAGTACTTATAGATTTTAGTAAGATCTTATTTTTTAATGTTTTTCATAATGAGATGAGTGGATAGATGATGAGGGTGCTAACAGGGATAGCATATGAAACATACTTATACTTTAGAATCTGGGCAGAAAAAACATACTGAGAAATTAAACGAAATGTCAAATTATACACTGGTCGTTTAGGTACCGATTTATCAGTGATGACACTTCTGGAGACGAAGAGAGTGGAGAAAATAGAAGTAAATACTAGTTATGCCAGTTGGAATATATTCGAACTTAATTATTTTGTACAAACAATTAGAGAAAACGAGAGAAAGCAAACTTCATGAGAATTATTATTCTGTTTTTAACGAAAAATATATAGTGGAAATTTGATCTACTTGCAGATCCTTAAAAAGTTTGACATCATAGCGATAATTGTAATGACAGTTTTTGCAACCAAATATAATAAATTGAAAAGTCAGAAGACATTTAGAATTTTGTATATTCCTCATTCAGTATCCAATAGTTTAGATACACAATGTGTCCTTTGTTTGCATTGCAAAATGACTGGTCAAGGATTTCATGTGAAGAATGTTCATATAGTGGTCATTAGTTCTGCGTGCTTGGGTCCATATGTGGCTACATTTGTTGTAGGTTTGTAACGCAAAAATATAATAAATTATCATTTGTTTTTTAATATTTAATCAAAATCTAATTTAACACTTTACACTGGTTTTATTAATTATAGTAAGAAAATATTATGAAAACAATTCTTCTGAAAATATTAAAATGAATCAACTAAGATTGCAGGTCGAAACAATAACTAATAACAAAATAATTGTAACCTACCCGTGGCTATCTTCTGATAGCACGATACCATTCATTCATATCATGTCGAGAGATCATTTCATAAATGTTTTTATTTCATTGCTTTATAATGAATTTAATAGTAATAGAAAGATGTAAAATTCACCTTAGCAACAAATGCAGCCAAATCATTGGGGGATGAAACATTTATGTAATCAATGTTACCATAAGACCGATAAAATACTATCAGATATGAAGTTTTGTTCCATGCATTTGTATGCAGAGGTTATCAACCTGTTGTGCAAGCATTGTGGATGTCCAATTACTTCAAGGTGTTCGTTTCAGAGAGAGAGAGAGAGAGAGAGAGAGAGAGAGAGAGAGAGAGAGAGAGAGAGAGAAAGAGAGAGAGAGAGAGAGAGGGTGTGAGACAGAGAGACAGACGGGCAGACCGAAAGAAAGAAAAAGACACTGAGCTAGAGAAAATGATCTAAACGACGAGGAATTGTTCGGAAATATATCAGCAATTATATTTGGTAATCATTATGTTACCAACGTGGTTATTGTTTTATTTCTGCTGTAAAACAGATTGTTTTCCTTTTAAATTTAATTTCCGGATTGTTTTACATATTGTCTTAATACATGCACAAGAGTGTCAAGATACCATGGTACCATGCCGCTTTTTTACTTTACTTTTTGGTGCGACCAGTTTTTGGCCTGGATAATATTATGCGTAATAAGGACGAATAGTACATTTTGTAAGTGATTTGCAGTGTTGTCTAATCGTGTTCTTACATTCTTCAGTGAACCACGGTTTTGAGACTTTTTACGACTTCGATGAGGACGTGAAAATGAAATCTTCTGCAATATTAAAATAAACGTAAAATGTAAAAGCTGAACGTTCAAAACAGTGACCCTGTTAAGCCCAGTTTTACAATGTACTTCATGGCCCGGATCTTTAAATTACATTGCGGAATTGCTTCATTAGATTTAGACTAATATTCTTGAGAGTGATTGTTGTTGTTAAGGTTGTCAGGTACCTTCTGATATTAGTTCAAAAGCAAAGGAGAACAAATTGTCAAATATATACTTGTGCATGTACTCGTTCCTTATCGCAAATACGTTAGTGAGTTTGTGATGAATAAACACAAATAATAATTATCTTCGCATCGGCCACATAAGTGATTTTTGGAGCATCCGTCTTTGTGAGGGCCGTATTTCTTACACATGAAGCATTCAAGTGGATTTGGTATGTATATCGCAAGCTTGACTTGTAAAACGCGAACTCTGCCTACTTTAGGTAAAGTAGGTTAGTTGAAAGTGGGTATTATGGTGTCTTTAATTCTGGAATTTGTTGGAACGATAAATAGTAATTTTTTGAACGGTAGTGTTACCTTCATTTTTGTTCCCTTCGTTGATTTCTGTGTCGCAGACTCCACCCAAATAGCTACAATGAATGCGGCCATTGGATGTAATAACTGTTGTGTGGGATAAACAGTTTACTGCAACATCATGAAAAGTCTTAATTCCTTTTTTCATATTTGTGGTATGCGCTTTGGGATCACATTCTACAAGTAAACCACCTGATTTAAGTGTTTGTTTGTACACTTTTGGGTTTGCCGACTAGTCCAAGCAAAGTCTTTAAACTTATAAATAGTGGCCATGAAGCGTGGAAAAGATTCCACCCTCTAGGTACGTCCTCAGAATCTGATAATGTTTAACTTCTATTTCTTTTATTTATTTGATTTCATTTTCCAATTTTAGTTTTAGTTTATTTCATCGCACGTGCTTGCCCACCCGCTATAAAAAAGACAATTTTGAAGTACATGGTTATACAGGTGATGGACACAGTAGGTTAAATTACCTCCCGATTGATCCGATATGTCACCGTCCTGTAGAATGTCTTCATTGAGTCGAATAAAGGAAAACAAAAAAGCGAATATGCTTGAGGCAACGGTGACATCAACATATATACAATTAAGAAGATGGAGCAAGTGAGATAGTAAAGTATAACCTCATAGGTCTTGCTGTGACTAGCTGATTTGTCGAGACCGGGTCAGTCCTGCTCACTGGTCTGGAAGACGTGTAGACCAAAGAAGTGTTGCGCATTTGAAAGTCCTTGCATAGCTTTCAGGATCATATTCTCACTGACACGGGCTGCAACCCAGTCAAACATGCTACCTCTACTTATTCGCTTCTTTCGACACGTAAATGGACACATTGGGCTAATTGTACATCTCTGGACCTGCACATAAGAAGGACCTATAGTTATTAACATTTCAATCCTGTATATGAAGGTGATGCGTTTTCTGCATTACAAGAAATGTCAGACGGTGTACAAAGCAAAAACAAAACTTAAATGTCTATTTAAACCAACACTTAGAATCTAACAAAGAAGATCTAAGAGAATACTGAGGTGACAACACTTAACAGCTGCATTGATATTCATTTTTGCATAACATCAATGCGAATTCAGAGTTTATGTAAATGATATCGAATGTGTATTATGAAAAAAAGGTTGGTAAGTAAGGTGATTCCAATTTGTAAAAAAACATATTGTAACAAAAGGAGCTGTAATGTCAAATACACATGTGTCCGAGAACAAAAAAAAGTAAAATTACATGGCTAAAATAAAGATTCATAGAAAACCACGTAACAATGGTACAGTTACTGAGATAGTGATGGTTATATAAATAATTCTTCTATCGTTAGAAACGTGAGTAGGAACGTAGACGATGAAGGTCAATTAAAATAGGTTGATGCATAAATATAAGTCGCAAGGCAAAGTTATACTGCCATACATGTTTATTCTGTAATAGATTTATAACCGATATAGGGACAATAATTGGCTGAAAGGACCACAATTGACTTGGAACTGTTTTTTGGCTTGCATGTCGATCCCATTTTTGAAAAATATACATCAAAGTTCAAGTATCGTTTTTTCTTGCCTGAGGCATATTATATATCATATTATCAAATAAACAAAAGACTTCCTACAGATATATGAACGACGAAAATATTGCCGAGTTGATAATTGAGCTTGACCGAATAAGAGAACTGGTTGGTGAAAAAAGAACATTTTCTAGTGAGCTCATCACCGAGGAATACGCAGGTATTAAATCAATGAGAGAGAATGGAATCTCATCACATAAAAACGAATGCAAAATAATAAAGATAATAACAGAGGCCCAATATATGATCACCTACCGAAATCATGATAAATTTAAATTGCAGTTACCTGTTTCCAAACTAGTGAAAACGATTGACAATGACATCAAAGAAATATTTGCTGAACAGCGTCGACAAATGGTTAAAAAATGATATTGTTGGAATAAAATTATTTGAATGAAAATTTCTTCGAATTTCAACGACGTGAAAAATGAGGTTTCGATGGTAAAATTCCTATTGTTTGTTCCTAGCTCGATATCATTTTCAAAGTTTTTTTACTCTGTCGAATTGTATTTGCTAATTTTTTCAGTTTTATACGAATGTTTCTATGCTTTGCTAACAATACGGCTTTATCTTGATTTAATTTATCGATGAAAGCTAGTCATTTTTTATTCACCGCGGTTAGCTCATCAGTGGTTTTTTCATGCTCTTCATTGGATGCTCTCCTCGCGGATATTTGTTGTTGGTCATTGGCTGTCATCGCCTCCTCGGTGATTTGTTATTGATCCCGATTTGCTTGCAGGTCAGTAATCTTTTTTCAGTTCGGAAATATCCTCTTTTAGTTTTCGCTTGTTAGCGCAGTATTTCTGTTGAGCTTGTTTGAATTCTTAAGCGGAACCTTTAGTTGTTACTGAAATCGGTTATTTTGGCAATATTTTATACAATCGAGCTAGTCCTATTTTAAATTCGTGGGATACATCTACCGGTCGTTTAACACCTCTCAACGACACTATATTTTGTTTGTCTTCGTCGGTCAATGCTTCTTTGGCGTTCTCATATATATATATATATATATATATATATATATATATATATATATATATGAGAAAAAATATAGCTGAAGAAATAATGATGAAAACGATAACATAAAAACAATAATGAAAATCAAAAAGATAAAAAATTAATGGTCGAAAATCATAGTCAACTATTATGGAATTCTTTCAAATGTGCTGGATTTTTTTCAATTTTTTTGTTTTAGGTCCTCAAATATATATTAAAATATATACCTCGAAAATTATAATAATTATTTTTATCATCAAAGATTTCATCTCCGAGAGATGCAGATAATATTTTATTGAGACGCTGCAATTGCATACACGAGTGAGCATAATTCACTATCTGATCGCGGTTAGAACTAATCAATGTTATAGGATCACGTCGAAGCTTGTGCTGCTGATGATCCATCAGCAGAATTTTTTCATTACCCAATGTGTCTATGACTAGTTCAAAATTACCCAGAATGGGTTCCTTGAATGACTCTTTAATAGTGGCTTCTAGTTTATCTTTGTCATAGACGAATTCGTGCGCGTGCTGATACATTATTGAAATTATACGATTTTAATTGTTGTAATAAAAAATCCAAAGGATTTTCACCTACGATTTCACATCAAGAGTATTTTGTAGTTGTTCATTTGATAGATCTATCAGGTTAAAATCCAGAACGACCAGTTTCAAGTTCATTCTTGTTATCCAAGGATTACTACATGATGAATATCCAGGATTAAATTGGGGATTGTATAATCAAACTCTCGGGAGAGACCTGTGGAGAAAAGGTATATAGGATGTAGCCTTGATCGGCCTGATTTGACGATGATGTATCAGCGTTATAACTACCCATCACGACATTACAAATAAGATGTATCGCAATCACCGACGTTATGTCAACGTTACCCGGTTATACATGTCTATTTGTACCGTCGGGAGCGTTGTTGTATCGGAGAATATTTGATGATATTATTTGATTGAAATTGTCAGGGATGGAGTCAGTGTCCTCAGATAGTTTTGTCCACGCTGTGTGTATCAGCAGGAAACACTCATCGATCAGATCATTGAGCGATTTTTAAGTCATGTACATTATATCCAGGAAATGTATAATTAGGTAGTGTATCCACGGTTAACAAATACGCCGTTAGAAACCTTTCCTTACTTTTTAAATCATATCACTCTTTAGCTATCGCCTGAATAAATCTTTCATTGAGATATTCCATATCGGCGTTAAGTTGATTTAACATCTCTACCTGTTTTTTCTATTTTTGACATCGCAATGTCATAATTGCGGATAATTGCGAGTATGCGTTTGACACAGTATGGACTTTAACAACGTAGTCGCGTAGTTTACGTTGACTACCTGATGACATTTTCTTTTGTTATTATCGTTATAACCCCCGCGATAGTTGTCGAAGCGGATATACAAATTGGAACAGCTACCAAAGCGACCTTTGACAACACCTGAAACCGAGTACACGATAACATCAACGGTGGTAATTCTTCGTCGATATTTTTTTTATTTTTGTTTGATATTCATCTGTGAGCGATTTTAATTGTACTTGAAGTGTTCTAACCTGACCATATCGATATTGCTGCGATGACATTGTCATTGACGCCAGTTTATTTAATTAAGCTGTTTGCTTAAATCCGATTGAAATTATACGTACCATGATATAAGCACCCGAGTTTGATTTTTATCGGTTGTACGTATCGTGAATCATGCAGTTGAATTTTTATCTATTATTGTTGATTTTTATATTGTTAACCCCGGTTATTTTATTACACCCAGTTAACGAGCTGGATGCTATATTAAATTGTATATCTGACACCAGTGTTAGTCTATATATTTCCTTGATCTCTGCTGCGATATTTAGCTTATTAGTTTCTGGAGTCCAAGCGAAGGATCCATGCTGGATCGTGTATACCGCGTTGACTATGTTTTCTTTCTTCGCATGAGGGATATTGAATTTTTTGAGTGTGCTAATCATCTTTGGAATATACACCTTGATAGCCTCGTGAATTGTCTTTATATCATCCAAGGATATTTTAATGTCATCGAGTTTAATAGGAACCGTTGCCGGTTTTCCAAAAAACTTATGAAGAGCATCGTGAACTTTTCAAAACTTATTACGAAAACGTGTAAACTATTTATTCTCATGTTTATCATAATCGGTTCGCAGTGTTTTTAGATCTTCAACTGCGGTTTTTCCCTGTTTGCTTCGGTGTGGTCACCGGTGGAATTCCAAAGAAATTATAAATGTGAATTTCAACATTTTCAATACTTTTTTGTAACCGAAAAAATTGGTTGGCGTGGGCATCATATTTGTTTACATGGGGGTTAAACTGATTTACATGTAGATGATAATCATTATTTAACGCTGATATTCTATCATCGATGGTTGAAAAGACAACTCCGGATTTGAATTTACCTTGAGCGTCAAAGAACGAAATAGTATTTTCACTTACCGGGTTGAGTTTGACTAAAATAGTTCTGATAGAAATATAACTGTTTTTTAATTTCCCTACAATTTCATCCGTTGATACATCTACGAGATTTACAATTTCCGATAGTGCATCATTGATGAGATTTTTTTTACAACAACTAGCGAAACTCCATCTTTTTTATTTCCACGTGAGAGAGATTGGTCCCAAATATCCACCATCATATGTTTATGATCTCTTTGAAAAGCGATCACTGGAAGTTTCGTGCAGTTTTATGAGGCAATTTGGAAGATTTTGAGATCGCACTTAACACGTTAATGACTTCTCGGCCATATATCGGAGGATCAGCAAATGTCTGCTTTGGTAACGTTGAATACCAAACAGGAATGTTTAACCTGTTGAAGTATTTGAGAAAATACTTTGGTGGCGCTAGGCCATACGAGTCAAAATAAATAATTGAACTTGGATGTATCGCATACGCGACCCAATGAGTTCCAGGTCCAGATCCAGATTAATTATACCTGTTTCTGGGATTAATGGTTGTGTAGGTAATTGATCTTTCATGAAAACACCTGATCGGGGATTGTTTTACCGCGGAGATTTAGTCATTATTTGACATCGGGGTTATGACCGAATACTGCCCGGGAGTCTCAACCCCGCTTCGTATCTGGTGTATCTGGTGCCTGGTAGTCTGAGTCCATTTACTTTTTTATATCCTTGTCCATTAGCCTACTTCAATGCCATACCAGCGGCGTTACCAACAGCGCATATCGCAGCAGCTTTATCAACAGCGGTGTCGCAGGAACAAGTAGCGCTGGAATTGCGGCGAGAAATGGAAATATTCCACCTGATTTTATCATACTGGCAATCGCGGAGGGTGAAAATTCCAACTGAATTCCGGTATTTTCTTTTAATGCCTTGTTAAAACAATTAAGCTAAGATTTCGTCAACGATAATTTATTTGACCCATAGGTAGATATCTGATCGCGTTTCAAACCTATTTTTACGCAACATGTAGTAGAGTTTTTTGATTGTAGTTTTCTTTTATTGACCAGGAGTCAATGTGACTTTAACATGATTGAACGACATTTTTATTTAAATAATAGATTCATCTAATTGTTACATGTTTTCCACTGGCGCATGAACAACTCTTATCTTTCCACCACCGCCTTCAAGTATCATCGATTTATCACTAAGAATAACAGCGATTGCTCTATATGGTCCACGTACAGGTGGATTTACACCGGCGTCGGGGTAATAAGAAATTCTCCCATGTGAGCCTGAAATTTTACATCGACGACGGAGTGCCTAGATAGATCAAGATTTTGTAATGAAATATAATAGATGGGATAAACATTTTGGAACGCCAATTGTGATATCTGTAGTCCGGTATCAATATTTTGATCGCGTCCCATATAAGACCACAAACGATGATACATGCGAGCTAGTTGATTATTAGGATCATCGATTTGAATATTTTCTGCGGGTTCTTGTTGATTGCTTACTCGCAATGATACTTCGTTGACTTTCAATTATTAAATATCATATGACAACGCCGTTTTGTATGGTCTCTACCGACTCTGTTTTATTTTGCAATGCGATGCAAATATATTTAGGAGCAAAAATATGTTTTGTTAGCGCGACTTGCCAAGTAAACGTACCGGTGATATTACTTGTCGTCGTAGATGTTGTAACAGCCAACCATGACATCAATGATTTACCACCCTGATCCACAAAAGAGAACAGCCGTTGTTCTACAGCGAGTGATTAAGTCATTATTGGGATCCTTAATGCGAGTTTTGATAGATTTACTTTACCATCGTGAACACCATCACCACGCCATATTGAATCATCGTCATTTGATTTGATCCTCAACGAGACTTCAGTAACATCCAGTTGATCAAATATCATATGGCTGCGTATTTGTGAATTTAATCGTATCTTATCCTGTAGAGCAACAAATATATGCCGCGGCGCAGAACTACCCTGTTTTGATGCCATATGACCCCA
The DNA here is from genome assembly GCA_029339505.1 of Unio delphinus. Taxonomy (NCBI): domain Eukaryota; kingdom Metazoa; phylum Mollusca; class Bivalvia; order Unionida; family Unionidae; genus Unio; species Unio delphinus. The sequence continues at coordinate 660,213 of JAQISU010000029.1, read as the reverse complement.
ATTTGCCAGTTGGTTTTGTCAATAATGGTATTATGGCATTGTTTAGAAACGCTAGATATATGATCGATGGAAGAGAGATTGAATCAATTGAGCAAGATGTTGATTTTGCCAGAACAATAATGGGTTTAGCGAGATGTTCTGATGATTATAGAAGATCGGCTGGACCATCTATGATGTTCGCTAAGGAGGTTACTGATCACGCTGAACATGTTC
>JAQISU010000029.1:442500-655000 GCA_029339505.1 Unio delphinus | reverse complement strand
ATTCTTCTGAAAATATTAAAATGAATCAACTAAGATTGCAGGTCGAAACAATAACTAATAACAAAATAATTGTAACCTACCCGTGGCTATCTTCTGATAGCACGATACCATTCATTCATATCATGTCGAGAGATCATTTCATAAATGTTTTTATTTCATTGCTTTATAATGAATTTAATAGTAATAGAAAGATGTAAAATTCACCTTAGCAACAAATGCAGCCAAATCATTGGGGGATGAAACATTTATGTAATCAATGTTACCATAAGACCGATAAAATACTATCAGATATGAAGTTTTGTTCCATGCATTTGTATGCAGAGGTTATCAACCTGTTGTGCAAGCATTGTGGATGTCCAATTACTTCAAGGTGTTCGTTTCAGAGAGAGAGAGAGAGAGAGAGAGAGAGAGAGAGAGAGAGAGAGAGAGAGAGAGAGAGAGAGAGAGAGAGAGAGAGAGAGAAGAGAGAGAGAGAGAGAGGGTGTGAGACAGAGAGACAGACGGGCAGACCGAAAGAAAGAAAAAGAGAAAATGATCTAAACGACGAGGAATTGTTCGGAAATATATCAGCAATTATATTTGGTGATCATTATGTTACCAACGTGGTTATTGTTTTATTTCTGCTGTAAAACAGATTGTTTTCCTTTTAAATTTAATTTCCGGATTGTTTTACATATTGTCTTAATACATGCACAAGAGTGTCAAGATACCATGGTACCATGCCGCTTTTTTACTTTACTTTTTGGTGCGACCAGTTTTTGGCCTGGTTAATATTATGCGTAATAAGGACGAATAGTACATTTTGTAAGTGATTTGCAGTGTTGTCTAATCGTGTTCTTACATTCTTCAGTGAACCACGGTTTTGAGACTTTTTACGACTTCGATGAGGACGTGAAAATGAAATCTTCTGCAATATTAAAATAAACGTAAAATGTAAAAGCTGAACGTTCAAAACAGTGACCCTGTTAAGCCCAGTTTTACAATGTACTTCATGGCCCGGATCTTTAAATTACATTGCGGAATTGCTTCATTAGATTTAGACTAATATTCTTGAGAGTGATTGTTGTTGTTAAGGTTGTCAGGTACCTTCTGATATTAGTTCAAAAGCAAAGGAGAAGAAATTGTCAAATATATACTTGTGCATGTATTCGTTCCTTATCGCAAATACGTTAGTGAGTTTGTGATGAATAAACACAAATAATAATTATCTTCGCATCGGCCACATCAGTGATTTTTGGAGCATCCGTCTTTGTGAGGGCCGTATTTCTTACACATGAAGCATTCAAGTGGATTTGGTATGTATATCGCAAGCTTGACTTGTAAAACGCGAACTCTGCCTACTTTAGGTAAAGTAGGTTAGTTGAAAGTGGGTATTATGGTGTCTTTAATTCTGGAATTTGTTGGAACGATAAATAGTAATTTTTTGAACGGTAGTGTTACCTTCATTTTTGTTCCTTTCGTTGATTTCTGTGTCGCAGACTCCACCCAAATAGCTACAATGAATGCGGCCATTGGATGTAATAACTGTTGTGTGGGATAAACAGTTTACTGCAACATCATGAAAAGTCTTAATTCCTTTTTTCATATTTGTGGTATGCGCTTTGGGATCACATTCTACAAGTAAACCACCTGATTTAAGTGTTTGTTTGTACACTTTTGGGTTTGCCGACTAGTCCAAGCAAAGTCTTTAAACTTATAAATAGTGGCCATGAAGCGTGAAAAAGATTCCACCCTCTAGGTACGTCCTCAGAATCTGATAATGTTTAACTTCTATTTCTTTTATTTATTTGATTTCATTTTCCAATTTTAGTTTTAGTTTATTTCATCGCACGTGCTTGCCCACCCGCTATAAAAAAGACAATTTTGAAGTACATGGTTATACAGGTGATGGACACAGTAGGTTAAATTACCTCCCGATTGATCCGATATGTCACCGTCCTGTACAATGTCTTCATTGAGTCGAATAAAGGAAAACAAAAAAGCGAATATGCTTGAGGCAATGGTGACATCAACATATATACAATTAAGAAGATGGAGCAAGTGAGATAGTAAAGTATAACCTCATAGGTCTTGCTGTGACTAGCTGATTTGTCGAGACCGGGTCAGTCCTGCTCACTGGTCTGGAAGACGTGTAGACCAAAGAAGTGTTGCGCATTTGAAAGTCCTTGCATAGCTTTCAGGATCATATTCTCACTGACACGGGCTGCAACCCAGTCAAACATGCTACCTCTACTTATTCGCTTCTTTCGACACGTAAATGGACACATTGGGCTAATTGTACATCTCTGGACCTGCACATAAGAAGGACCTATAGTTATTAACATTTCAATCCTGTATATGAAGGTGATGCGTTTTCTGCATTACAAGAAATGTCAGACGGTGTACAAAGCAAAAACAAAACTTAAATGTCTATTTAAACCAACACTTAGAATCTAACAAAGAAGATCTAAGAGAATACTGAGGTGACAACACTTAACAGCTGCATTGATATTCATTTTTGCATAACATCAATGCGAATTCAGAGTTTATGTAAATGATATCGAATGTGTATTATGAAAAAAAGGTTGGTAAGTAAGGTGATTCCAATTTGTAAAAAAACATATTGTAACAAAAGGAGCTGTAATGTCAAATACACATGTGTCCGAGAACAAAAAAAAGTAAAATTACATGGCTAAAATAAAGATTCATAGAAAACCACGTAACAATGGTACAGTTACTGAGATAGTGATGGTTATATAAATAATTCTTCTATCGTTAGAAACGTGAGTAGGAACGTAGACGATGAAGGTCAATTAAAATAGGTTGTTGCATAAATATAAGTCGCAAGGCAAAGTTATACTGCCATACGTGTTTATTCTGTAATAGATTTATAACCGATATAGGGACAATAATTGGCTGAAAGGACCACAATTGACTTGGAACTGTTTTTTGGCTTGCATGTCGATCCCATTTTTGAAAAATATACATCAAAGTTCAAGTATCGTTTTTTCTTGCCTGAGGCATATTATATATCAAAATTATCAAATAAACAAAAGACTTCCTACAGATATATGAACGACGAAAATATTGCCGAGTTGATAATTGAGCTTGACCGAATAAGAGAACTGGTTGGTGAAAAAAAGAACATTTTCTAGTGAGCTCATCACCGAGGAATACGCAGGTATTAAATCAATGAGAGAGAATGGAATCTCATCACATAAAAACGAATGCAAAATAATAAAGATAATAACAGAGGCCCAATATATGATCACCTACCGAAATCATGATAAATTTAAATTGCAGTTACCTGTTTCCAAACTAGTGAAAACGATTGACAATGACATCAAAGAAATATTTGCTGAACAGCGTCGACAAATGGTTAAAAAATGATATTGTTGGAATAAAATTATTTGAATGAAAATTTCTTCGAATTTCAACGACGTGAAAAATGAGGTTTCGATGGTAAAATTCCTATTGTTTGTTCCTAGCTCGATATCATTTTCAAAGTTTTTTTTACTCTGTCGAATTGTATTTGCTAATTTTTTCAGTTTTATACGAATGTTTCTATGCTTTGCTAACAATACGGCTTTATCTTGATTTAATTTATCGATGAAAGCTAGTCATTTTTTATTCACCGCGGTTAGCTCATCAGTGGTTTTTTCATGCTCTTCATTGGATGCTCTCCTCGCGGATATTTGTTGTTGGTCATTGGCTGTCATCGCCTCCTCGGTGATTTGTTATTGATCCCGATTTGCTTGCAGGTCAGTAATCTTTTTTCAGTTCGGAAATATCCTCTTTTAGTTTTCGCTTGTTAGCGCAGTATTTCTGTTGAGCTTGTTTGAATTCTTAAGCGGAACCTTTAGTTGTTACTGAAATCGGTTATTTTGGCAATATTTTATACAATCGAGCTAGTCCTATTTTAAATTCGTGGGATACATCTACCGGTCGTTTAACACCTCTCAACGACACTATATTTTGTTTGTCTTCGTCGGTCAATGCTTCTTTGGCGTTCTCATATATATATATATATATATATATATATATATATATATATATATATATGAGAAAAAATATAGCTGAAGAAATAATGATGAAAACGATAACATAAAAACAATAATGAAAATCAAAAAGATAAAAAATTAATGGTCGAAAATCATAGTCAACTATTATGGAATTCTTTCAAATGTGCTGGATTTTTTTCAATTTTTTTGTTTTAGGTCCTCAAATATATATTAAAATATATACCTCGAAAATTATAATAATTATTTTTATCATCAAAGATTTCATCTCCGAGAGATGCAGATAATATTTTATTGAGACGCTGCAATTGCATACACGAGTGAGCATAATTCACTATCTGATCGCGGTTAGAACTAATCAATGTTATAGGATCACGTCGAAGCTTGTGCTGCTGATGATCCATCAGCAGAATTTTTTCATTACCCAATGTGTCTATGACTAGTTCAAAATTACCCAGAATGGGTTCCTTGAATGACTCTTTAATAGTGGCTTCTAGTTTATCTTTGTCATAGACGAATTCGTGCGCGTGCTGATACATTATTGAAATTATACGATTTTAATTGTTGTAATAAAAAATCCAAAGAATTTTCACCTACGATTTCACATCAAGAGTATTTTGTAGTTGTTCATTTGATAGATCTATCAGGTTAAAATCCAGAACGACCAGTTTCAAGTTCATTCTTGTTATCCAAGGATTACTACATGATGAATATCCAGGATTAAATTGGGGATTGTATAATCAAACTCTCGGGAGAGACCTGTGGAGAAAAGGTATATAGGATGTAGCCTTGATCGGCCTGATTTGACGATGATGTATCAGCGTTATAACTACCCATCACGACATTACAAATAAGATGTATCGCAATCACCGACGTTATGTCAACGTTACCCGGTTATACATGTCTATTTGTACCGTCGGGAGCGTTGTTGTATCGGAGAATATTTGATGATATTATTTGATTGAAATTGTCAGGGATGGAGTCAGTGTCCTCAGATAGTTTTGTCCACGCTGTGTGTATCAGCAGGAAACACTCATCGATCAGATCATTGAGCGATTTTTAAGTCATGTACATTATATCCAGGAAATGTATAATTAGGTAGTGTATCCACGGTTAACAAATACGCCGTTAGAAACCTTTCCTTACTTTTTAAATCATATCACTCTTTAGCTATCGCCTGAATAAATCTTTCATTGAGATATTCCATATCGGCGTTAAGCTGATTAGCAGCAGAGAGGGTGAATCCTACAACGTTTTCAGACAAAATTTTGATTGAATCATTAAAACGAGCCTTCCTACGATCTCATTTTAACCAAAAAAAATGTCTCAGGGGCAAACCCTACAACGTTTTTAGACAAAAAATTTATTGAAATCTTAATGAGCTTTCCCTACGAAATCTCATTTTAACTTAAAAAATGAAAACGGAGACTTTTACGATTTTTTAATTAATTTTGGTCGCAACGTCGTTGTCACTCACCCTCTCTGCTGCTAGTGATTTCATCACTAGTGATTTCAGTTCTGGGTTAATAAAAATAATAAATGATTTGATCCAGTCTTTATGATGAAAGTCCTTAGGACGAAAATCCTTTCAGGATTTCACAAACAGACTAATCGCTAACACCTCTTCTTGTAAATCAATCAGATTATTTGACTGGTCGGTGAGTTTGAAATTAATTCTGGTTAATGAATTATTATGGCATCGCATATAGACAGGATTAATTGGGTTTTCAATAATTAGGAATCCTGGAGGAGCTGTTGGTGCAAATGAATAAAGAATATATCCCTGCTGAGCTTGATTTGATCGTTCGAGATTAATTTGATAGCTTCCTTCGATAACATCACACACTAAATTGAGCGCAATAACTGAGGATATATTCACGTTGAACGGAGCGATATGCCTGCCACCACCATCTGGGTCATTATTATGTTTGAGGATTTTTATTTCCGGTGATGCTGTTTTTTTCCACGTATCATGAATTATTTTGAAACCAACATCGATGGCATCATTGAGAAGTTTTTTTAGTTCTGGTACGTTATATCCTGGTAGTTTAAATGTTGGGATATCTTCGACGCGGATTTTATACTCTGATGCAAATCTTAGTCTCGATAAGGGGTTTTTATCATCGAGTATAAATCGAATAATTTGTGAATTAAATTTTTCCATATCGTCGATAATTTTGTTACATGTTTCTACGACGCTGATAAATTCATCTCGGGTGAGAGAGCCGGATTTAAGGGGTATTAACAACAGTGATAAATCGTTGTTTATTGCATAAATCATACCAGTGATTTTAGGTTTGTTAACAAAATAATCCCCCTCTATTTTCTCCCCTGGCTTCTCCCTTCCAGTTGGTTGGTATATTAAATCAAAAAATTCTGTAATGAATTGGTAATCTCTATAACTACTCCCTATTGGATCATGATTTTTTATCACGTCGGTGACATAATCATTTTTTTGTGGTTCTGGTAAATCAACGGTTTCCTCCAGAGTTTTACTCTGGGGCGGTAATTCAGGCCATCCTAGTACGGTTCTAATAGAACTTTGATAGATATCTACGACGTATCCTTCTGTGCTTATCTCAATTGCGGATGATAGCGTAGGTTCATGAACTGTTATAGCGATTTTTGACTCTACTCCAGTAATCGATTTTATTCTACTTGCGAATTCATCATTGATTTGTTCTATTTGGTATGACCCTGTTGGTATCGAAACAACTTTCCAGTCTGGGGTTCCGTCGGGTTTATTCTTATTCGCAAACACTAAAGAATTATTGGGTTGTTGACCACCAAATGATTTTGATCTGATATTAGGCCAACTGTGATACATTCGTAGTTTTGCAAGCGCTATCTCCTTCACTGGAATCGGAGAGGGGAAATTCACACTAAACTCGGGTTTCGTAGATGTTATTGATATCATGCTTGTTTGTACTGGGTTCGTGTTCTCCACTACTCGTTGAAGTAATTCCATCTGTGTCGTCAATGACAGTGTCATTGTTATTATACTCATGTTGTATTTCTAATTTTGGTATCGAGGAATCATAAATACTGACCATCACTGAGAACTCACAATCTGGTAATGTTGATATTATTGAGATCATTTTGTTTTTTGGGTTCGTGTTTTCTGATTCCATCGGTGTTGTCATTGTTATTATACTCATGTTGTCGAGCAGCAGAGAGGGTGAACAGACCACGATTTCAAGCAAAAATAAGGCTTCCAGATAACGTTTCCGAACAAAAAATGGCCTACACACTACGTTTTCAGACAAAAAATAAGACTTCCAACAAAATCTCATTTAACCAAAAAAAAAGTCTCCATTTTTGCAAAAACGGATATTTTACGATTTTGCTCGCAACGATGTGGTCATCCACCCTCTCTGCTGCTAGTGATTTCATCACTAGTGATTTCAGTTCTGGGTTAATAATTCTTTTACGATTTTAACCGAATATTTGATCAAGTCCGATACGATATCGTGTCCGAGGATCATGTAGATTTATTGTTGCGAATCCGTGCGGAGTCGACTGAGCATGACTAAAGAAATCTCGAAATTGATTGAAGTCCATATCAGAACACCATGTCTGCCAAATATTTCGTAGCGTATGAGTATCAACTCCGTTGAATACAGACAATAAATTACAGTTATCTCTGATGACTTTTGGAACCTGAGTGTAGCGTTGAGTGACATATATCACGTCAGTGTTTTTGTGACGCCCACGGGAAAATATTCTAGCAGGATTTTTTTGTTTATCCAACATTATATCGTCGTATACGACTAAATTGTTAATATCTCCATCAATATCATCAATACTCGGTGCTTCATCGATATCGGTTATAAAATCAATGGCGTTCTCACCCTTAATTTCTGATGCATTCTCGTTAAAATCCTTTAACACTTCATAACATCGTTGATCATCTACGCTAGGGGCAATTAAATACAACTTATCCCACTTCATCCATCTCATTATTAAATTGAGCAACAATTGCGTTTTACCGGATCCAGATGGCCCGATTATAATCATCCGGATAGAGTTTGGTAGCGCTGCATGATGCTTAATTGGTTCTCTTGTTTTCGTCGCTGAAAAATCAATTATATCCATATCTCTATACATAAATTATGGATCTATATTGTGTGAAGTGTAGAACGCGTACTGGCACAGATGATGTGACGACGATTACAACTAAAAATAACCGATCAGCGCTTTCTGGTAAATGCGTGCAATGTGGTACAAAGAAATTTAGATTTGTGTCTATGAAATCTGATTTAAAAAAAAACGAGGAGGTGATATCGCAGCCAAATTGGCAAAGCTCCCTGGAACCCCATGGGCAAAGTACCCCGGAGAAAAGCACCTTCCAGGATATAGCTACTGTGGACCGGGAACCAGACTTGATATCAGACTCAATAATCAAAATCAACCCAACCCCGGTGAAGAACCAATAAACGCCATTGATAAGGCCTGTCACCTTCATGATGTTGCTTATAAAAGCAGCAATCTGCAACACAGGCATCTAGCAGATGTGAAATTAATTCATGCGTTAAATGCTATTCCTGATAAATCCTTCAAAGAAAAATTGGCTTCATTTTTAATAAAATCGGCTATGAAAAGTAAATTGATGTTAGGTGCTGGTAATTAATAATATGGAATCAATTTATTATTCTCCGAGGGGATACTGGAGGGGTAACGCTGCAATCAATAAACTCGCTAGCGCTGCAAAAGTGAAAAAAACCACTGCGGCTAATTGGTTATCCAAACAGGCACTATGGCAAATTTATCTACCACCGCCTAAACAAATCAATTTCTCGCATTTTGATGTGACCGCTCCTAATGAAGTTCATCAGGCTGATATATTATTTCTGCCACATGATCGTGGTTACAAATACGCGCTAACCGTAGTTGATATTGCAAGTCGATACAAAGAAGCAGAACCATTAAAAACAAAATCAGCCACTGAAGTCGCTTCTGCATTTGAAAGGATTTATCGACGAGGTCCTCTGCGTTGGCCAAATCTGTTACAAGTTGATCCTGGCAAGGAATTTCAGGGTGCAGTGTTATCTACAATGAAACATCATAATGTCACCATACGACGAGGGCATACTGCGCTACATCGCGATCAGGCCATTGTAGAACGATTTAATCGGACGATTGCTGAGCGGTTATTTGGATATCAATACGCAAAAGAATTCATTCAAGAAAAGCGATCCAGTGAATGGGTTAAAAGATTACCATCTGTGATTACTGCACTGAATAACGAGATTACTAGAACAATCAACATGAAACCTATCAACGCGATTAAAAAGAAGTCAATACCCGTACAACCACAAAAAGATTTCCCTAGAAACGCTAGCGTTTCCCAACCAATTCTTGGTAGTAATGTCATTGTGAGGTACTTATACGAACCAGGAGAGCTTGAAGGGGGTAGAAAAAGGGCTACTGATCCTATTTGGAGCGTCACTACGCATAAGATATCTAGTATAACACGATCAACTGGTAGACCTCCAGTCTATAAACTGGATTCAACTGCCCCTCAGCGGGGTTTTACTCGACAACAACTACAAGTGATTCCCGAGGATACTCAATTGCCACCGCATGGTCTTAACTAGCACCGTTGCGTCTATTGCACTCAAGACAAGTCAACATCACATTATTTCTGACATGACCGAGATTGTTATTTTTTCTGTCTACGGTGAATTGGCGAGGATCCTTATCCGAATACTGCCAACGCATTATACAATTGCAACTCGCGCAGTGATTATTCTGTTGTTTCTTCAAAGTGATTATTAATTTAGCATCAATATCAAATTCTCGTTGTTTTTTTTTGTCCTGTTGTTTGTAACCGGAGAGTTTTTTATTAATGATGCTAACATCAATATCACTTATTGTTGTGTCATTATCATCACCAATGATTTCATCATCGAGGACAATTCTTCGAAGTTGATTTATGTTTCGTACTCTGGATACTGCGAGATAGACTAAATTTGACCATTCGATGCGATTATCTACCATCCAAACAATTGTATCCGATATAGTCAATCCCTGTGAAGAGTGTATTGTTGCTGCGTATCCTAGCGTCCACGGGGATTTATTAGCACGCAATGCATCTTCAACGACATTGATATCAACCAGCACAATATCATTTAATACCAGAATTTGTTTTTCACTCTGTCCTGGAATATCAACTTCAATGTTTTGTTTTCGTGTATCCGATGGCCTATAACAAAGGGGTACTGGAAGCGTTGCAAATTTTTCTTTATGCAATTCAAATAACTTCATCTGAAGTGTATCCCTGACTATTTTTCTACTTGCAATGATCAAATCGTTTGGTCTCCACGCTTCCCAGAAATCATTCATTGGGGTTTCTGAAATCACTTCACGCGCTATTTCGCATTGGATTCTATCCGGTTGTAATCTAATTAGCGCTTTGAACTCGCGTAATCGTTCATCAAGTGATCTATAATCAGTGGTGATTTCTTCATAGTAGTCTACAAAACCCTTTAGCCATTCATGTGGAGATGCACCGACAAATGGTGGTGGTTGGCCTTGATCCCCGCACATGACGACTTTTGTATTTTTGGTTAACAACCACTCAAGAAATGTTTTTAATACATCTAATGACACTGTGCATATTTCATCCCAGATTATGATTTCAGGAATGAATTTATCACCCATTCGATCAGGAGTCCATTTGTCACCCTTCCATCGAAAGAAGCTGTGATAAGTGCAAGCATTTACCCCTCGTTGTATCATCTCTCTGGCGAGTCTGTGAGTCGGTGTTAGCACAATCATGTTTGTGAAATCCGTAGGATTTTTCCCACGAAATAATTCAATTGCACGAGTTGTCTTTCCTGACCCACCACAACCGTTTAAATAAACTGTCTTGTATCTACATACTGGATCAGATACCGGTGGTGCATTAGAAAGTTCTGATTGAATTTCAATACGGTTACAACAAATATATTTATCATCCATGGCAACGTCTGCGGATTCACAATACTCATGTAGCATCTCTTTTTTAAATCGCCAACGCCCCCAATTTTCTTCGGGATCTGTGAATGCCGCTACAGCTGATTTGTACTTATTGTGTATATACATCGAATCAGTGGCTACTCTAACCGCGGTATTAGGAAATCTATTTATCATCGAAAATAGATTAATAGAAGCATAGGCTAACATTGAACTTCTCAAATGTGTGTACTGGGAATTATATCCATCACAGTAGGTAACAACCGTACCTAATTTCTCACCATTGGATAGAAAAGCATCCTTACGGGATACAAGTTTTCCCTGTTTCATTAAATCCGCTACAATAAAATCGTATTCAGCGACATCTATGATCAACCGCGAAGAGTATTTTGCGTTATCGTATCGTCCACCCTGGGTAAATTTACCGATTATTCTTCTTCCGAGATCTTTTGCTTGTTCTTTTTTAATTTCAAATAACTTCTTAGACCAATTTATGATTTCTTCTTCACTGAAATCTGGAAACTGTTTTCGTAGTTCGTTGATTATTCTATCTAGATTGGGTTGTGGTAGCCAAACTTCTTTCTGAGCTCGATAGCATATAATAGCCTCGGAAACAATCAACGATATTAGCATACCACAATCAATCATATATCTCAATAGCACTATTGGCATCCAGTGTTTTTCAGATAGGTGTCTACCGAGCCAAACATAACTACACGGATGTAACCCTGTAGCTAATTCAAATGATATCACACGAGCGAATCCGGTTAAATCAAAATCAGGCAATGGTCCATTAATCGCAACACGAGTCATTTCATGCGTGGGGTGTCCAAATCGTTTGAAGTACTCAGCGCATTCCCCATACCCGAGAAAACTTCCGGGATAACACGCGGCTATATCAATTGAAATCATACCATCACGTGAGTATTTCGTATTCCACAGTCCTCCATGACCAAATTCGACGCAACTCAATTTAACATCCTCGAGAAAATCATTTCGTGTTGGACGCCATGAGTTTTTTTCTCTTGCGAAGTGAGCTACCACTGATGGAATAGTAAAACTATCCGTGAGTAGTTTTTCATGGGAATTCTGCGGTGAAAAATCACTAGCGATTTTTCTCATTCTGTTATCTAATTCTTCAATGCGATATAATTCACCATTTGGTTTTACAAATTGATCGAATTCTTCATCACTTCTAAGTAACCACACTGACACAGGATCATCCTTACACAACGCATGAATAGCATCAAATAATCTCTCTTCATAGAAAACATCCCCGACGAACTCCTTAGGAATATATTTCACGGTTCGTTCTCGTGGAAATATTGTTACCGCAGGTGTCCACGCGTGTTTGTTATGATCAATAATCTGTATTGGGGCTCCTCGCGATTGATATTTCGGTTCGTATAATACTTCTCCGGTTATTGTTGTTACTGATATTGGGAATTTTAATGATGCTTCTAATTTAGCTATATCAGAAATCTTTGCACCATGCTGTTTCACTGTCAGTTCCCACTCGGTTATTTTTCTACGTCGCAGATCAGTTAGTTTATTTCCTCGGGATGCATTTGTGAAATGTTCTATTATTCGTTCTGCTACACAATTAAGCCCTGACGAATATTTCATAGGAGCTAGTTTTGCGATATCGGGTTTATCATTTAACGGATATATCCCATAAACCATTGCTGTTACGGGATAAGATCTTTCGTAGTATGGTTTGTCAATGCCGGTTAGAATTCCTGGTTTGGAATCTCTACTCACAATGACAGCTTTTTTATTCTTGAGGATTGGTTCAAATTTATCCTTAATAATCCATTTGCCATCGACTTCGATAATGAATTTGATTCGGAAAAAATGCCGTTTTTCCCCAACACGTGAAATTATCACTGCTGCTTTTTCATCAGTCATGGTAGCATCAACAACACCATCAATTCGAAATGTTGACCAACAATAAGATGCTCCATCACGCTTAAATTCATTAAAACAGTCTCTGATTTTACTAATCATGGCTTTATCAAGAATTGTATTCTTTGGTGTATTAGAAGCTATATCGAGATTGAATTGAGCATCTTTCCAAGGGTAATCTCTCCTGGACGTTTTTTTTGGTTTATCGAGATTAAATCTAGGATTGATTTTCAATAATCTCTTAAACTCTTTCATGTTTCCGTCTATTGGACGTTTTTTGGGTTTGTTTCCGTCTATTGGACGTTTGTTACGTTTGTTTCCGTCTATTGGACGTTTTTTGGGTTTATCGAGATTAAATCTAGGACTGATTTTCAATAATCTCTTAAACTCTTTCATGTTTCCGTCTCTTGGACGTTTGTTACGTTGTTTTGGTCTATCGAGATTAAATCTAGGACTGATTTTCAATAATCTCTTAAACTCTCTATCAGCATTAAATTTAGCATTTCTCGAAGTCAATCTCTTGAACTCCATCATGCTATACTAAAAACAAGTGTCTAAATGAAAGATTTTTATATAATGAATCACTGCAAATGGATCAGTCAATGAATTAGACAAATAGTATAGTATACGAATGAACCAGGAATTCAGACCACACCCAGTGAGTACAAATTATGAAGCATCCAGTGATGGTGTTGTAAGAAACCGTAGACTAAAGAACCCAGTTGGTTGGGATAATGGTATGGGGTATTTGTTCTTTACTGTTGGAAAGAAGAAATATTACAATCATCGTTTCGTGTATGAATGTTTCCATGGATTGATCAAAGATGGTTTTGTTATTGATCATATTGATTCTAATCCGAAGAACAATTCCTTATCAAATCTTCAAGCAATCACACATAGTGAGAATACCAAACGAGGAAGGACTGGGAAATACTCGAAAAAAGCGAGACCTGTGAAATCTTTGAATACAATAACTAACGAAGAAAAAGTATTTAAATCAATATATGAAGCCGGCAAGTATTTCAATATTTGTAGACCCTCAGTACGATATGTTGCAGAAGGGGTTTGTCGATCGGCTATTTCAAAAAAGAGCGGACAGAAAATTCAATTTAGTTATGTCTAATACGTCATATTTTTCATTTAGAAATATATCATTGTTATAGAATAATGAATTCTGAAAACATGAATAGCATTTTATCCGAGATTTCAAAATTGAAAGGTTGGGATATTGAACTATCAGATGGGTTAAATCCTGATCAAATCATGTCTGATTTTCAGGATATAGAATACGGAGTTAGCACTAACAAGTATATGCTACCAAAGAAGTATGCGCTCATCAAAAGAATTCAGAATTCTATTAAGGACTCTCTCGCATTTTCCAGTGACATAAGTGTGTTCGCTCCGTTGTATACCATCGTAGAACGAATACGAAAAGAATTGGGGTACGAATACGAATTGAAAAAGGAGGTTAATTCTAAAGTTAGAAACCTACGGGCGTTAATTCAATCAAATGAACAATTTTGATTGACCAACCATTTATCATTATTTGATTGTGACCGTCCCTCATAGAGATTTTAATTTTTTTTTAGCATTTTTTGATCAAAACTGTTGAAATCAGTGAATAAAAAATTGATGGCTGGTTCGGATTGATCAAATGGAAAAGTGAGGAAACTAGCAGTATTATTATTTTTATATACAATTTTGCTACTTTCCTCATCATTGAACGAAGCTGTCTCACGACGAAATAACACTTCCATGACCATCCGATAGTGTTAGGTTGGATTGAAAAATTGTTTTGCAATTGAAAAATTGTTTGCGATTTCAAATAATGGTCAATGAAGCATTAACAACCCGATTGGCTCGTGAACGACTGGATGCAATCAGGAGATTTGTACCAATTCGTGACTCTGTACGGAATAAACTACAACAACGACAGAGTCTTCAGACTGATTTTGCTATGGGATCCGAAGAATTGTTTAAACCAGTAACCACAGCAACGAAGGGGATAGAGCGTGCTATACTGGGAGATGTTCCCGAGACGGGAAAATCTGTTATCGGTGAACTCGAAAAAATAGCAGCGAAAACTGAACAAACAGAACAAATAGAACAAATAGAATCAAAAAGAACAGTTGATGATTTACGCGTGATATTTAACGAGGCGGGGTTAGCAGAAATTAATAAGACTGATCCAACAGGAATTCCTGAGCTTGTTGTTACGAATTATGAAAACAGGAAAAATATGTTGAAACCAGAATATCATAAGTTTGTTAGAAATATAACTCACTGGGCTGATATATTCTACAAAATCAAAACTGAAAAAACAGGTAGAATTAAGAAGGATAGTGCATCATATATTCAATATATCAATGCAGTGGGTATAGTGTATAAACAATACGAAGAGTTTAAACAACAACAAAAACCGCCAAAATTGCAAAGGCGGCGACAGCAACCTGCAAAGAAAATATCTTTTTCACCTAAAAAAAAACAACTACCACCTGATGATGATTTTCTTGATTATTTAATACAAGAAGCCGATTTAGAAAAACAGGATGAAGCAACTGGTTATAGCGGAAGTGGATTGCAAGATTCCAGTGGAAACTCAAAGAGTGAAAACGCTAGCGTTTCATGCCCTGGTAGTGTTATCAATGATATATCACGATTAGAAGTTCTTGTAGGAGGTTTCCGAGCTGGAAATAACTCACCGGAAATAATTAATGAAGCAGCTGATATCTGTAGACGGTTATTTGCCGGCGGTATCATGGATATCAGCACATATCGAGATTTCATTGACGAGTTAGTAGACGGTGAAACCGTCCATGGTTATCACAGTGATTAATCACCGAGACTGAATAAAAACGCTAGCGTGGAAATCCGAAGGATTTCACAATTGAAAAATGGTTTCTGATTTCAAATAATGATCATACACTACAATCATGATAAACCAACCCCCGTCTACGTAGTTAATTCACGGTTTCCAGTTTATAGAGCATACTACGGAGATGGTTTAGGCAATACCATTGCGGGGTTATTTGCGAGAATGGCTCCAAAAGTGATGCCGTTGGCTAAACAACTAGGAATGAAAGCAATTGAAGTTATTCGTGATAAGGGTATTAGTGCTGTTGGAGATTTTGCTGGAAAAGCGTTTTCAACTGCGAAGAATAAATTAACCTCATTAGTGAAATCACGGATGAAATCCAAAGGATTTTCAAAGAAACCGTTACCGTCTACAGCGGAAATGCCTGCAAGTGTTAGTAGAATTATAAATAACGCAGTAGACGAAAAATTAGCGTCGATGGTAAATCAAGGGGACCAAAGCAATATTGCAAATATGATAGCAGGAAGCGGCTTTAAAAAACTACGTCGATGAAAATCCTACGGATTTTTACGATTTAGACTCTGATAAATAGAATAAAATGTTCAAAAAATCACATGATCCGGCGTTTGATATAGACGCCCCAGTTGGCAAAGATGATTCTGTACGCGATTATCAATATTACGCTTATCATGCAATAGACGCAAATAGTCGATCGCGAATTGAACTTCAAGTCCATGATACCAGTAAATACTTTTTGCCCTGTGAAGCGTTTATCGAAATCGAAGGAGAGATTATAAGAACAAATGATACAGAGTATCCAGCTGGTACTCAAGTCGGTTTTGTCAATAATGGTATTATGGCGTTATTTGAGAGTGCTAGATATCTCATTGATGGAAAAGAAATTGAGTCCATAGATCGTGACGTTGATGTGGCTACAACAATAATCGGGTTAGCGAGATATTCCGATGATTATACAAGATCAGCAGGACCCTCTATGATGTTTGCAAAGGATGTTAAAAATACCGCTGGAGGAAATCAATTTATTATAAGACGACCACAGAATAATGCTGGTGCTGCTAATGTTGATGTCGAGAATATGATTATAAACAACGATCCTAACTTCAATCTAGGAGCTGCAACACGTATTTCAATGTTGCAAGGAGCGCGTAAATCATTTTCATGCGCGATTCCACTGCATCACATATTTGGATTCTGTAGAAACGTCCGAAAAGTTATTTATGGGGCGAAGCATACAGTATCGCTTGTACGAAAGAGTGATGATAACGACGCAATCTGGAGGATTCCAGCAGATGCTGCAAATCCCAATGCTGATGCCGGTAAAGTCAATTTAACAAAAATATCATTGTGGATGCCAGTGTTGACTCCAGCAATTACCGCAGAAGAACGATTACTATCATTTATGGACCAAGGAGGAAAGTCGTTGTTGAGCTGGTTATCAGTGAGTACAGATGTGAAGCAATCAAATCTGAACGGGTTATTCACGTGGAATCTAGCATCAAAACAAGGCGTTGCTGCGCCACGTCATATATTCGTAGCGTTACAGGATAACACACGAGTTGGCGATCAACGTTTCAGTCATATGATATTTGATCAGTTAGGTGTGAAAGACATCTCACTGAGAATAAACGGCCAACAGGAACCATCCGAGGATATACAACTTAATTACACAGAAAATCATATTGCACGCGTGTATCATCGTCTGTTGTCATTTATGGCACGCGATCAAAATGTCGATACTGGTTTGCAAATATCACAATATGATTTTAAAAATCTGTATCCGATCTATTACTTCTCACTGGAACATCTCGATTTAACAAGACAGTCCGTCGTTGATATACACTTTAGAGCTAATGTGACTCGTGGTGCTATTGCTAATTATAGAGCGGTTGCTGTCATTCTCAGCGACAAATCAATGCTACTCGAAGGTGTTGGTGGAAGAATGAGAGTGGTAGATGCCCCAGTAGAAAACATGTAATTGAAATTGTAAACGATTTAGAATCAATCTATTATGTATAATGTCATATAGTGTTATTAGTGTTACGTTAACTCCCGGTCAATTAAAAAAATTGCAATCAGAATCGGTTAAGCGATGTGGAACCACAATCACGTTGAAACCCAACCAAATGACTGGTGGTGCAAATAAACTATCGCTGACAACTCGTCAGGTGAAACATTTCAATGATGCACTTGCAGCCAAAAAAGGTGTTCAGATTACTCTTTCTGCGGCTGCTATCAAAAATATGATTAAAACAGGCGGTATATTTCCGTTGTTAGCTGCGATTCCAGCATTGATTGCAGCAGCAGCCCCAGCGGTGGCTAAAGCGGCAGCGTTAGGAGCCGTTGGTACTGCAGCAGGAATGGCACTAAAGAAGGCAACTGGGAAAGGATATAAAAAAAAGGGACGATCCGTTCACGGATTGGGTCTAAGACTACCAGGAACCCCGTATTCGTGGTACAGCGGAAAGGGTCTAAGACTACCAGGAACGATTTATTAATTGAGGAACCTATGGTTCCCATGTCCAATTTTGATTTAATGGATGCGGCTAAAAAACTCGCGATTAAAAACTTCAGAGGTGTCTTTATGAAAGATCAATTACCACATCAACCAAACAGCGTTGAAACCGGAATCATTAATTTAGATAACAGCACCGGACCTGGAACTCACTGGGTTGCATACGCTATTGATCCACGTGGGATTGTTTATTTCGATTCATATGGATTAGCCCCACCAAAAGAGTTTATGCGGTATATAAAAACCCTTCCAATGAAGACTTGGTATTCTACGCTACCAACACAAACGATGATTGACCCACCAATATGTGGCAGCGAAGTATTAAATGTCCTTGACGCTATTTCTAACTCCTTGAGTAACCCAAGCGGAAAACCACCACATGTTGTCGTGAATGAATACACTAGCAATCGCTGGCAACGACGAAGTCGTCAAAAACGATTTTAGAGAGAGAAAGAGTTTTACAATAACATGATTGATATTTGGGGGAGATCTTTGAAACCCAAACCCGATGGCACTGCACCACCTGATTCTGTCAAGGATATAACAAAAAAAATTAAAGATGAAATCGCTGAGACGTTGAACTTAACAAATGTTGATCCTAATGAAATAGTTGTATTTCAGGACAAACAGGGTAAATTGAAATCCAGTGATGTGTCGTTGGATGATATTTTAGTTAAACAACGAAACGCAATCGAAAACACCGTTGCGTTATTTTCCGATCAGGGTAAATTGAAAACCAGTAATATTTCTCTGGATGATATTTTAGTTAAACAACAAAACGCAATCGAGGATACTATCGCGTTATTTTCCGATCAGGGTAAACTCAAACCGGGTGTACTCGTTTCGACGATTACAGATCGATTAAAAACTCTCAACGATGAGTTAAACAATTCTCTGGCTGTACTAAAAATACTTGAATCTAAAATTGAAGATAACGTAAAACAGTTTATATCATTTCGTAGAAATATCATTGATAAATTTATTGGAACCCAGTTGGATAAAATTGAAATAAAACTCCCTGATATTAAAAAATCCATCGATGAGACGAAAACTTTCATCGAAGCCGTCAAAGGTGATTTTTCGAGGATGATAACAATCATTGAAAAAACAAAAATTCCTCATGAGAAAACCAATAACGTAGTATATACAATCCAACACGGATCATTTGAGTGGACACCTGCAAACAACAAATTAGATATCACAGCTACTATCAAGGGTATTTATCGATTAACGCTGGTAGCACCAATTCAATTTAATATATCATCGTCGAGTTCATCCGGGGTCAACAATACGATTTCAACGATCATCGACAAGGATAAAACTGAACGGTTAACGATAAAAGCCGATGATAAAAGTTTGGCTAAGGCATCAGTAACATGGTATCTGGAATTCGTAGCGGATTTAAGTAAATAACTAAATCGTTCGGATTTCACAATTGAAAACGCTAGTGTTTTTAAAATAAACAACAATGACTTTGTCATCGACGCAATGTCGCTATGATCAGGTCAGAGAATTTCAAAATAGACTCAAAACCCTCACTGAGGAATATCAAATAAAAATAAAAAAATACCGACGAAGAATCACCGCAATTGATGTTATTATATACTCGGTGTCAAGCGTTCTCACTGGTGCCGGAATAATACTAGCATCTGTTACAATGATTGCCCCGGTCGTAGTTCCAATTTGCATTTCTGCGGTGGCTACAATCGGGGGTATATCAACCGGGATAGCAAAAAAGATATCATCATGCAGCCAGAGTAAACTGCAGAATTACTTACTTCAATTTCATATTGCATCAACCGCATATTCGCAATTATCATTGATGATATCGTCGTCACTCGACAATACGATTATATCAGATAGTGAATTCTCAGCGATGGTCAGTATTTTTGATTCCGCGATATCGAAATTAGAGCGACAACATGAGTATAATAACAATGACAACACCGATGGAATCAGAAAACACGAACCCAAAAAACAAAATGATCTCAATAATATCAACATTACCAGATTGTGAGTTCTCAGTGATGGTCAGTATTTATGATTCCTCGATACCAAAATTAGAAATAAATCATGAGTATAATGACGACACAGATGGAATTACTTCAACAAGTAGTGGAGAACACGAACCCAGTACAAACGAGTATGATATCAATAACATCTACGAAACCCGAGTTTAGTGTGAATTTCCCCTCTCCGGTTCCTGTGAGTGAAATCGCGCTAGCAAAACTACGAATGTATCACAGTTGGCCTAATATCAGATCAAAATCATTTGGTGGTCAACAACCGAATAACTCTTTAGTGTTTGCAAATAAGAATAAACCCGACGGAACCCCAGACTGGAACGTCATTTCGATACCAACAGGGTCTTACCAAATCGAACAAATCAATAATGAATTCGCGCGTAGAATAAAATCGATTACTGGAGCAGAGTCAAAAATTGCTATAACAGTTCATGAACCGACGCTATCATCTGCCATTGAAATAAACTCAGAAGAATATGTCGTAGATATCTATCAAAGCTCAATAAGAACCGTACTAGGATGGCCTGAAAAACCACCAGGGGGAAAAACCATTGATTTACCCGAACCACAAAAAAATGATTATATCACCGACGTAATAAAACCTGATAATCCAATAAAGTGTTATAAAGATTACAGGGTTGCTAGAGATTTTTTTAATAAGGGAGGGAAATATCTTTTTGTTAACGAACTTAAAATCGCTGAAAATTTCACAGCAATGAATAATGATTTTTCACTGTTGTTAATACCCCTTAAATCCGGCTCTCTTACCCGAGATGAATTTATCAGCGTCGTAGAAATATGTAACAAAATTATCGACGATATGGAAAAATTTAATTCACAAATTATTCAAGAGGTATTGGATGACAGTAATCCTGAAACAAGAACAATTTTTGCAGAAGGCAAGGGCATCCCCGTCAAGGATATTCCAACAGTCAAACTACCAGGATATAACGTACCAGAACTAAAAAAATCTCTCAACGATGCTATCGATATTGGTTTTAAAATAATTCATGACGCATGGAAAAAAACAACATCACCGGAAATAAAAATCCTCAAACATAATAATGACCCAGATGGTGGTGGTAGGCATATCGCTCCGTTCAACGTGAATATATCCTCAGTGATTGCGCTTAATTTAGTGTGTGATGTTATCGAAGGAAGCTATCAGATTAATCTAGAGCAATCAAATCAAGCTCAGCAGGGATATATTCTTTATTCATTTGCACCAACAGCTCCTCCAGGATTCCTAATTATTGAAAACCCAATTAATCCTGTCTATATGCGATGCCATAATAATTCATTAACCAGAATTAATTTCAAACTCACCGACCAGTCAAATAATCTGATTGATTTACAAGAAGAGGTGTTAGCGATTAGTCTGTTTGTGAAATCCTAAATTGCAAAGCAATTTCAAATGATTTTCGTCCTAAAGACTCGATCAAATTATTTATTATTTTTTGTTAACCCAGAACTGAAATCACTAGTGATGAAATCACTAGCAGCAGAGAGGGTGGATGACCACATCGTTGCGAGCAAAATCGTAAAATATCCGTTTTTGCAAAAATGGAGACTTTTTTTTTGGTTAAATGAGATTTTGTTGGAAGTCTTATTTTTTGTCTGAAAACGTAGTGTGTAGGCCATTTTTTGTTCGGAAACGTTATCTGGAAGCCTTATTTTTGCTTGAAATCGTGGTCTGTTCACCCTCTCTGCTGCTTGTCGCTCTAATTTCGATATCGCGGAATCAAAAATACTGACGATCGCTGAGAATTCACTATCTGATATAATCGTATTGTCGAGTGACGACGATATCATCAATGATAATTGCGAATATGCGGTTGATGCAATATGAAATTGAAGTAAGTAATTCTGCAGTTTACTCTGGCTGCATGATGATATCTTTTTTGCTATTCCGGTTAATATACCCCCGATTGTAGCCACCGCAGAAATGCAAATTGGGACTACGACCGGGGCAATCATTGTAACCGATGCAAGTATTATTCCGGCGCCAGTGAGAACGCTTGACACCGAGTACATAATAACATCAATTGCGGTGATTCTTCGTCGGTATTTTTCTATTTTTATTTGATACTCCTCAGTGAGGGTTTTAAGTCTATTCTGAAATTCTCTGACCTGATCATAGCGACATTGCGTCGATGACAAAGTCATTGTTGTTTATTTTAAAAATACTAGCGTTTTCAATTGTGAAATCCTTTCAATTTAGTTATTTACTTAAATCCGCTACGAATTCCAGATACCATGTTACTGATGCCTTAGCCAAACTTTTATCATCGGCTTTTATCGTTAACCGTTCAGTTTTATCCTTGTCGATGATCGTTGAAATCGTATTGTTGACCCCGGATGAACTCGACGATGATATATTAAATTGAATTGGTGCTACCAGCGTTAATCGATAAATACCCTTGATAGTAGCTGTGATATCTAATTTGTTGTTTGCAGGTGTCCACTCAAATGATCCGTGTTGGATTGTATATACTACGTTATTGGTTTTCTCATGAGGAATTTTTGTTTTTTCAATGATTGTTATCATCCTCGAAAAATCACCTTTGACGGCTTCGATGAAAGTTTTCGTCTCATCGATGGATTTTTTAATATCAGGGAGTTTTATTTCAATTTTATCCAACTGGGTTCCAATAAATTTATCAATGATATTTCTACGAAATGATATAAACTGTTTTACGTTATCTTCAATTTTAGATTCAAGTATTTTTAGTACAGCCAGAGAATTGTTTAACTCATCGTTGAGAGTTTTTAATCGATCTGTAATCGTCGAAACGAGTACACCCGGTTTGAGTTTACCCTGATCGGAAAATAACGCGATAGTATCCTCGATTGCGTTTTGTTGTTTAACTAAAATATCATCCAGAGAAATAATACTGGTTTTCAATTTACCCTGATCCGAAAACAACGCAACGGTGTTCTCGATTGCGTTTTGTTGTTTAACTAAAATATCATCCAGAGAAATATTACTGGTTTTCAATTTACCCTGATCGGAAAATAACGCAACGGTGTTTTCGATTGCGTTTCGTTGTTTAACTAAAATATCATCCAACGACACATCACTGGATTTCAATTTACCCTGTTTGTCCTGAAATACAACTATTTCATTAGGATCAACATTTGTTAAGTTCAACGTCTCAGCGATTTCATCTTTAATTTTTTTTGTTATATCCTTGACAGAATCAGGTGGTGCAGTGCCATCGGGTTTGGGTTTCAGAGGTCTTCCCCAAATATCAATCATGTTATTGTAAAACTCTTTCTCTCTCTAAAATCGTTTCGATTTCCAGCGATTGCTGGTGTAGTCATTTACGACAATATGAGGTGGTTTTCCCCTTGGGTTACCCAAGGAGTTAGAAATAGCGTCAAGGACATTTAATACTTCACTGCCACATATTGGTGGGTCAATCATCGTTTGTGTTGGTAGCGTAGAATACCAAGTCTTCATTGGAAGGGTTTTTATATACCGCATAAACTCTTTTGGTGGGGCTAATCCATATGAATCGAAATAAACAATCCCACGTGGATCAATAGCGTATGCAACCCAGTGAGTTCCAGGTCCGGTGCTGTTATCGAGATTAATGATTCCGGTTTCAGTTTTGTTTGGTTGATGTGGTAATTGATCTTTCATAAAAACACCTCTGAAATTTTTAATCACTAGTTTTTTAGCCGCATCCATTAAATCAAAATTGGACATAGGAATCTTCGATTCCTGAATTAATAAATCGTTCCTGGTAGTCTCAGGCCTGATCCGTGAACGGATCTCCCGCTGTACCACGAATACGGGGTTCCTGGTAGTCTTAGACCCAATCCGTGAACGGATCGTCTCTTTTTTTTATATCCTTTCCCAGTTGCCTTCTTTAGTGCCATTCCTGCTGCAGTACCAACGGCTCCTAACGCTGCCGCTTTAGCCACCGCTGGGGCTGCTGCTGCAATCAATGCTGGAATCGCAGCTAACAACGGAAATATACCGCCTGTTTTAATCATATTTTTGATAGCAGCCGCAGAAAGAGTAATCTGAACACCTTTTTTGGCTGCAAGTGCATCATTGAAATGTTTCACCTGACGAGTTGTCAGCGATAGTTTATTTGCACCACCAGTCATTTGATTGGGTTTCAACGTGATTGTGGTTCCACATTTTTTAGCTGATTCCGATTGCAATTTTTTTAATTGACCGGGAGTTAACGTAACACTAATAACACTATATGACATTATACATAATTGATTGATTCTAAATCGTTTACAATTTCAATTACATGTTTTCTACTGGTGCATCTACCACTCTCATTCTTCCTCCAACACCTTCGAGTAGCATTGATTTGTCGCTGAGAATGACAGCAACCGCTCTATAATTCTCAATAGCATCAGGCTTGGTTACATTAGCTCTAAAATGTATATCAACGACGGATTGTCTTGTTAAATCGAGATGTTCCAGCGAAAAGTAATAGATCGGATACAGATTTTTAAAATCCAATTGTGATATTTGCAAACCAGTATCGACATTTTGATCACGTGCCATAAATGACAACAGACGATGATACACGCGTGCAATATGATTTTCTGTGTAATTAAGTTGTATATCCTCGGATGGTTCCTGTTGGCCGTTTATTCTCAGTGAGATGTCTTTTACACCTAACTGATCAAATATCATATGGCTGGAGAGTTGATTGCCAACTCGTGTGTTATCCTGTAACGCTATGAATATATGACGTGGCGCAGAAACGCCTTGTTTTGATGCTAGATTCCACGTGAATAACCCGTTGATATTTGATTGCTTCACATCTGTACTCACTGATAACCAACTCAGCAACGACTTTCCTCCTTGGTCCATAAATGATAGTAATCGTTCTTCTGCGGTGATTGCTGGAGTCAACACTGGCATCCACAATGATATTTTTGTTAAATTGACTTTACCAGCATCAGCATTGGGGGCTGCAACATCTGCTGAAATCCTCCAAATTGCGTCGTTATCATCACTCTTTCGTACAAGCGATACTGTATGCTTCGCCCCGTAGATAACTTTTCGGACGTTTCTACAGAATCCAAATATATGATGCAGTGGAATCGCGCAAGAAAATAATTTACGCCGCCCTTCCAACATTGAGTTTCGTGTTGCAGCTCCTACATTGAAATTAACGTCGTTGTTTATAACTACAGCCTCGACATCAGCATCATCATTAGCAGAACTGGCTTTTTTTGGTCGTCTTACAATGAATTGTTTTCCTCCAGCGTTATTCCTACCATCTTTTGCAAACATCATAGAAGGTCCTGCTGATCTTGTATAATCATCAGAATATCTCGCTAACCCGATTATTGTTGTAGCCACATCAACATCGCGATCTATCGACTCGATTTCCTTTCCATCAATGAGGTATCTTGCACTCTCAAATAACGCCATAATACCATTATTGACAAAACCGACTTGAGTACCATCTGGATATGATGCTCCACCAGCTGTTACAAGTTCTCCTTCTACTTCAATAAACGCTTCAGCGGGTAGAAAGTATTTACTAGTATCATGGACTTGAAGTTCAATTCGCGATCGACTATTTGCGTCTATTGCATGATAAGCGTAATATTGATAATCGCGTACAGAATCATCCTTGCCAACTGGGGCCTCTATATCAAACGCCGGATCATGTGATTTTTTGAACATTTTATTCTATTTATCAGAGTCTAAATCGTAAAAATCCGTAGGATTTTCATCGTAAACGATTTTCATCGACGTAGTTTTTTAAAGCCGCTTCCTGCTATCATATTTGCAATATTGCTTTGGTCCCCTTGATTTATCAAGGGGGTTAAAGCCATCGACGCTAATTTTTCGTCTACTGCGTTATTTATAATTCTACTAACACTTGCAGGCATTTCCGCTGTAGACGGTAACGGTTTCTTTGAAAATCCTTTGGATTTTTCTCGTAAATCACTTCGTGATTTCACTAATGATGTTATTTTATTCTTCGCAGTCGAAAACGCTTTTCCAGCAAGATCTCCAACAGCACCAATACCCTTATCACGAATAACTTCAATTGCTTTCATTCCTAGTTGTTTAGCCAACGGCATCACTTTTGGAGCCATTCTCGCAAATAACCCTGCAATGGTATTGCCTAAACCATCTCCGTAGTATGCTCTATAAACTGGAAACCGTGAATTAACTACCGTACGTAGACGGGGGTTGGTTTATTATGATTGTAGTGTATGATCATTATTTGAAATCAGAAACCATTTTTCAATTGGAAACGCTAGCGTTTTTATTCAGTCTCGGTGATTAATCACTGTGATACCCACTTTCCACTAACTCGTCAATGAAATCTCGATATGTTTTGATATCCATGATACCGCCTTGAAATAAACGTCTACAGATATCAGCTGCTTCATTAATTATTTCCGGTGAGTTGTTTCCAGCTCGTTTCCCTCCGATGAGAACCTCTAATCGTGATATATCATTGATAACACTACCAGGACATGTCGTGGTAGAGTCAAAGACATCCTTTGGATTTCCAATCGAATATCCTTTTCCGCTTGTTTCCTCAGTTGTACCAGTTGCGCCCTCACTATCATCAAGTAATTGCCTTTGTCGGCCTCGACTTTTTTTTTCTCGTTCTTGTTGTTTTTGTATACCATAACTATCAACTCCTACTTTAAAAGATCTATACTCAATTGTATCCTTTTTCAAATTACCAGTAATCCCCTTATTCGTTTTATACAACCAATTAACCCATTCATCTCGGCTTATTTTACTGTTTTTATACTCGTCTTTTAAAAAATCCTTTCTAGAATCAAAGCTTTTGGCGGCGAAATCACCAAAAGTCGTATAATCCTGGTGTTTCTCCAATTGAGGTCGTTTGATTTGTGTTATAGCTTCTTCGGTGAGTTTGTCTATAAAGGGGATACCTTTTGGGGTGACGACATCAACAAGTTGTGGTTCAGGTGTGGAAACTCTTTGAGTTTCAGGCGCAGAATCATCAATATCAGCTAATCGTTCATACTCGCGCTGAGTTTTTATATCACTGGATAACTGTTGTATCCCTGCGCGTGTTTGTCCGGTCTCTGCTGCTATCTTTTCAAGCGTATCAAACAGCGGCGCCTTCTTTACTCGTTCTCGCTCAGGAATATCTCCGTATATCGCTGCTTCAGTTAACTTTTTCACATCTTTGGTCGCGCTTGTTATCGGAGTAAACAGTTGTTCACTTGACACAGAAAAGTCAGTCTGCGCTTGTTGTCGTTGTTGTAGTTTATTCCGTACAGAGTCACGAATTGGTACAAATCTCCTGATTGCATCCAGTCGTTCACGAGCCAATCGGGTTGTTAATGCTTCATTGACCATTATTTAAAATCAGAAACAATTTTTCAATTGTAAAACAATTTTTCAATCCGACCTAACACGATCATGGAAGTGATCAATCCGAATCAGCCATCAATTTTTTATTCACTGATTTCAACAGTTTTGATCAAAAAATGCTAAAAAAAAAATTAAAATCTCTATGAGGGACGGTCACAATCAAATAATGATAAATGGTTGGTCAATCAAAATTGTTCATTTTCTTGAATTAACGCCCGTAGGTTTCTAACTTTAGAATTAACCTCCTTTTTCAATTCGTATTCGTACCCCAATTCTTTTCGTATTCGTTCTACGATGGTATACAACGGAGCGAACACACTTACGTCACTGGAAAATGCGAGAGAGTCCTTAATAGAATTCTGAATTCTTTTGATGAGCGCATACTTCTTTGGTAGCATGTATTTATTGTTGTTAACTCCGTATTCTATGTCCTGAAAATCAGACATGATTTGATCAGGATTTAACCCATCTGATAGTTCAATATCCCAACCTTTCAATTTTGAAATCTCGGATAAAATGCTATTCATGTTTTCAGAATTCATTATTCTATAATAATGATATATTTCTAAATGAAAAATATGACGCATTAGACATAACTAAATCGAATTTTCTGTCCGGTCCCTTTTGAAATAGCCGATCGACAAACCCCTCTGCAACATATCGTACTGAGGGTCTACAAATATTGAAATACTTGCCGGCTTCATATATTGATTTAAATACTTTTTCTTCGTTAGTTATCGTATTCAAAGATTTCACAGGTCTCGCTTTTTCGAGTATTTCCCAGTCCCCCCTCGTTTGGTATTCTCACTATGTGTGATTGCTTGAAGATTTGATAAGGAATTGTTCTTCGGATTAGAATCAATATGATCAATAACAAAACCATCTTTGATCAATCCATGGAAACATTCATACACGAAACGATGATTGTAATATTTCTTCTTTCCAACAGTAAAGAACAAATACCCCATACCATTATCCCACCCAACTGGGTTCTTCAGTCTACGGTTTCTTACAACACCATCACTGGATGCTTCATAATTTGTACTCACAGGGTGCTGTCTGAATTCTTGGGTCATTCGTATACTATACTATTTGTCTAATTCAATGACTGATTCATTTGCAGGGATTCATTATACATAAATCTTTCATTTAGAGACTTGATTTTAGTATAGCATGAAAGAGTTCAAGAGATTGACTTCGAAAAATGCTGAATTCAATGCTGATAAGGAGTTTAAGAGATTATTGAAAATCAGTCCTAGATTTAATCTCGATAGACCCAAAAAACGTAACAAACGTCCAAGAGACGGAAACATGAAAGAGTTTAAGAGATTATTGAAAATCAGTCCTAGATTTAATCTCGATAGACCCAAAAAACGTAACAAACGTCCAAGAGACGGAAACATGAAAGAGTTTAAGAGATTATTGAAAATCAGTCCTAGATTTAATCTCGATAGACCCAAAAAACGTAACAAACGTCCAAGAGACGGAAACATGAAAGAGTTTAAGAGATTATTGAAAATCAGTCCTAGATTTAATCTCGATAGACCCAAAAAACGTAACAAAATCAATCCTAGATTTAATCGCGATAATCCAAAAAAAACGTCCAAGAGAGATTACCCCTGGAAAGATGCTCAATTCAATCTCGATATAGTTTCTAATACACCAAAGAATACAATTCTTGATAAAGCCATGATTAGTAAAATCAGAGATTGTTTTAATGAATTCAAGCGTGATGGAGCATCTTATTGTTGGTCAACATTTCGAATTGATGGTGTTGTTGACGCTACCATGAATGATGAAAAAGCAGCAGTGATAATTTCACGTGTTGGGGAAAAACGGCATTTTTTCCGAATCAAATTCATTATCGAAGTCGATGGCAAATGGATTATTAAGGATAAATTTGAACCAATCCTCAAGAATAAAAAAGCTGTCATTGTGAGTAGAGATTCCAAACCAGGGATTCTAACCGGCATTGATAAACCATACTACGAAAGATCTTATCCCGTAACAGCAATGGTTTATGGGATATATCCGTTAAATGATAAACCCGATATCGCAAAACTAGCTCCTATGAAATATTCGTCAGGGCTTAATTGTGTAGCAGAACGAATAATAGAACACTTCACAAATGCATCCCGAGGAAATAAACTAACTGATCTGCGACGTAGGAAAATAACCGAGTGGGAACTGACAGTGAAACAGCATGGTGCAAAGATTTCTGATATAGCTAAATTAGAAACATCATTACGATTCCCAATAACCGTTATGACGATAACCGGAGAGGTTTTATACGAACCGAAATATAACAAAAATGGAGCACCAATACAGATTATTGATCATAACAAACACGCGTGGACACCTGCGGTAACAATATTTCCACGAGAACGAACCGTGAAATATATCCCTAAGGAGTTCGTCGGGGATGTTTTCTATGAAGAGAAATTATTTGATGCTATTCATGCGTTGTGTAAGGATGATCCTGTGTCAGTGTGGTTACTTAGAAGTGATGAAGAATTCGATCAATTTGTAAAACCAAATGGTGAATTATATCGCATTGAAGAATTAGATAACAGAATGAGAAAAATCTCTAGTGATTTTTCACCGCAGAATTCCCATGAAAAACTACTCACGGATAGTTTTACTATTCCATCAGTGGTAGCTCACTTCGCAAGAGAAAAAAACTCATGGCGTCCAACACGAAGTGATTTTCTCGAGGATGTTAAATTGAGTTGCGTCGAATTTGGTCATGGAGGACTGTGGAATACGAAATACTCACGTGATGGTATGATTTCAATTGATATATCCGCGTGTTATCCCGGAAGTTTTCTCGGGTATGGGGAATGCGCTGAGTACTTCAAACGATTTGGACACCCCACGCATGAAATGACTCGTGTTGCGATTAATGGACCATTGCCTGATTTTGATTTAACCGGATTCACTCGTGTGATATCATTTGAATTAGCTACAGGGTTACATCCGTGTAGTTATGTTTGGCTCGGTAGACACCTATCTGAAAAACACTGGATGCCAATAGTGCTATTGAGATATATGATTGATTGTGGTATGCTAATATCGTTGATTGTTTCCGAGGCTATTATATGCTATCGAGCTCAGAAAGAAGTTTGGCTACCACAACCCGATCTAGATAGAATAATCAACGAACTACGAAAACAGTTTCCAGATTTCAGTGAAGAAGAAATCATAAATTGGTCTAAGAAGTTATTTGAAATTAAAAAAGAACAAACAAAAGATCTCGGAAGAAGAATAATCGGTAAATTTACCCAGGGTGGACGATACGATAACGCGAAATACTCTTCGCGGTTGATCATAGATGTCGCTGAATACGATTTTATTGTAGCGGATTTAATGAAACAGGGAAAACTTGTATCCCGTAAGGATGCTTTTCTATCCAATGGTGAGAAATTAGGTACGGTTGTTACCTACTGTGATGGATATAATTCCCAGTACACACATTTGAGAAGTTCAATGTTAGCCTATGCTTCTATTAATCTATTTTCGATGATAAATAGATTTCCTAATACCGCGGTTAGAGTGGCCACTGATTCGATGTATATACACAATAAGTACAAATCAGCTGTAGCGGCATTCACAGATCCCGAAGAAAATTGGGGGCGTTGGCGATTTAAAAAAGAGATGCTACATGAGTATTGTGAATCCGCAGACGTTGCCATGGATGATAAATATCTTTGTTGTAACCGTATTGAAATTCAATCAGAATTTTCTAATGCACCACCGGTATCTGATCCAGTATGTAGATACAAGACAGTTTATTTAAACGGTTGTGGTGGGTCAGGAAAGACAACTCGTGCAATTGAATTATATCGTGGTGGTGGAAATACTTGTATTTCTACTAACATGATTGTGCTAACACCGACTCACAGACTCGCCAGAGAGATGATACAACGAGGGGTAAATGCTTGCACTTATCACAGCTTCTTTCGATGGAAGGGTGACAAATGGACTCCTGATCGAATGGGTGATAAATTCATTCCTGAAATCATAATCTGGGATGAAATATGCACAGTGTCATTAGATGTATTAAAAACATTTCTTGAGTGGTTGTTAACCAAAAACACAAAAATCGTCATGTGCGGGGATCAAGGCCAACCACCACCATTTGTCGGTGCATCTCCACATGAATGGCTAAAGGGTTTTGTAGACTATTATGAAGAAATCACCACTGATTATAGATCACTTGATGAACGATTACGCGAGTTCAAGGCGCTAATTAGATTACAACCGGATAGAATCCAATGCGAAATAACGCGTGAAGTGATTTCAGAAACCCCAATGAATGATTTCTGGGAAGCGTGGAGACCAAACGATTTGATCATTGCAAGTAGAAAAATAGTCAGGGATACACTTCAGATGAAGTTATTTGAATTTCATAAAGAAAAATTTGCAACGCTTCCAGTACCCCTTTGTTATAGGCCATCGGATACACGAAAACAGAATATTGAAGTTGATATTCCAGGACAGAGTGAAAAACAAATTCTGGTATTAAATGATATTGTGTTGGTTGATATCAATGTCGTTGAAGATGCATTGCGTGCTAATAAATCCCCGTGGACGCTAGGATACGCAGCAACAATACACTCTTCACAGGGATTGACTATATCGGATACAATTGTTTGGATGGTGGATAATCGCATCGAATGGTCAAATTTAGTCTATCTCGCAGTATCCAGAGTACGAAAAATAAATCAACTTCGAAGAGTTGTTTTCGATGATAATGACACAACAATGGGTGATATTGATGTTAAAATTATTGATAAAAAACTCTCCGGTTACAAACAACAGGACAAAAAAAAACAACGAGAATTTGATATTGATGCTAAATTAATAATCACTTTGAAGAAACAACAGAATAATCACTGCGCGAGTTGCAATTGTATAATGCGTTGGCAGTATTCGGATAAGGATCCTCGCCAATTCACCGTAGACAGAAAAAATAACAATCTCGGTCATGTCAGAAATAATGTGATGTTGACTTGTCTTGAGTGCAATAGACGCAACGGCGCTAGTTAAGACCATGCGGTGGCAATTGAGTATCCTCGGGAATCACTTGTAGTTGTTGTCGAGTAAATCCTCGCTGAGGAGCAGTTGAATCCAGTTTATAGATTGCTGGTCTACCAGTTGATCGTGTTATACTAGATATATTATGCGTAGTGACGCTCCAAATAGGATCAGTAGCCCTTTTTCTACCCCCTTCAAGCTCTCCTGGTTCGTATAAGTACCTCACAATGACATTACTACCAATAATTGGTTGGGAAACGCTAGCGTTTCTAGGGAAATCTTTTTGTGGTTGTACGGGTATTGACTTCTTTTTAATCGCGTTGATAGGTTTCATGTTGATTGTTCTAGTAATCTCGTTATTCAGTGCAGTAATCACAGATGGTAATCTTTTAACCCATTCACTGGATCGCTTTTCTTGAATGAATTCTTTTGCGTATTGATATCCAAATAACCGCTCAGCAATCGTCCGATTAAATCGTTCTACAATGGCCTGATCGCGATGTAGCGCAGTATGCCCTCGTCGTATGGTGACATTATGATGTTTCATTGTAGATAACACTGCACCCTGAAATTCCTTGCCAGGATCAACTTGTAACAGATTTGGCCAGTGCAGAGGACCTCGTCGATAAATCCTTTCAAATGCAGAAGCGACTTCAGTGGCCGATTTTGTTTTCAGCGGTTCTGCTTCTTTGTATCGACTCGCAACATCAACTACGGTTAGCGCATATTTGTAACCACGATCATGTGGCAGAAATAATATATCAGCCTGATGAACTTCATTAGGAGCGGTCACATCAAAATGCGAGAATTGAATTTGTTTAGGCGGTGGTAGATAAATTTGCCATAGTGCCTGTTTGGATAACCAATGAGCCGCAGTGGTTTTTTTCACTTTTGCAGCACTAGCGAGTTTACGGACTGCTGATTTACCCCTCCAGTATCCTCTTGGGGAATAATAAATTGATTCCATATTATTAATTACCGGCACCTAACATCAATTTACTTTTCATAGCCGATTTTATTAAAAATGAAGCCAATTTTTCTTTGAAGGATTTATCAGGAATAGCATTTAACGCATGAATTAATTTCACATCTGCTAGATGCCTGTGTTGCAGATTGCTGCTTTTATAAGCAACATCATGAAGGTGACAGGCCTTATCAATGGCGTTTATTGGTTCTTCACCGGGGTTGGGTTGATTTTGATTATTGAGTCTGATATCAAGTCTGGTTCCCGGTCCACAGTAGCTATATCCTGGGAGGTGCTTTTCTCCGGGGTACTTTGCCCATGGGGTTCCAGGGAGTTTTGCTAATTTGGCTGCGATATCACCTCCTCGTTTTTTTTTAAATCAGATTTCATAGACACAAATCTAAATTTCTTTGTACCACATTGCACGCATTTACCAGAAAGCGCTGATCGGTTATTTTTAGTTGTAATCGTCGTCAAGTCATCTGTGCCAGTACGCGTTTTACACTTCACACAATATAGATCCATAATTTATGTATAGAAATATGGATATAATTGATTTTTCAGCGACGAAAACAAGAGAACCAATTAAGCATCATGCAGCGCTACCAAACTCTATCCGGATGATTATAATCGGGCCATCTGGATCCGGTAAAACGCAATTGTTGCTCAATTTAATAATGAGATGGATGAAGTGGGATAAGTTGTATTTAATTGCCCCTAGCGTAGATGATCAACGATGTTATGAAGTGCTAAAAGATTTTAACGACAGCGCGGTAGAAAAATCCGGAGAGGGTATTATTGAGTTTATAACCGATATCGATGAAGCACCGAGCATTGATGATATTGATGGAGATATTAACAATTTAGTCGTATACGACGATATAATGTTAGATAAACAAAAAAATCCTGCTAGAATATTTTCCCGTGGGAGTCACAAAAACACTGACGTGATATATGTCACTCAACGCTACACTCAGGTTCCAAAAGTCATCAGAGATAACTGCAATATTCTTTCTGTATTCAACGGAGTTGATACTCATACTCTTAGAAATATTTGGCAGACATGGTGTTCTGATATGGACTTCAATCAATTTCGAGATTTCTTTAGTCATGCTCAGTCGACACCGCACGGATTCGCAACAATAAATTTACATGATCCTCGGACACGATATCGTATCGGACTTGATCAAATATTCGGTTAAATCATTTATTATTTTTGTTAACCTGTAGCAGCAGAGAGGGTGAGTGACAACGACGTTGCGACCAAAATTAATTAAAAAATCGTAAAAGTCTCCGTTTTCATTTTTTAAGTTAAAATGAGATTTCGTAGGGAAAGCTCATTAAGATTTCAATAAATTTTTTGTCTAAAAACGTTGTAGGGTTTGCCCCTGAGACATTTTTTTTGGTTAAAATGAGATCGTAGGAAGGCTCGTTTTAATGATTCAATCAAAATTTTGTCTGAAAACGTTGTAGGATTCACCCTCTCTGCTGCTTGATTTAACATCTCTACCTGTTTTTTCTATTTTTGACATCGCAATGTCATAATTGCGGATAATTGCGAGTATGCGTTTGACACAGTATGGACTTTAACAACGTAGTCGCGTAGTTTACGTTGACTACCTGATGACATTTTCTTTTGTTATTATCGTTATAACCCCCGCGATAGTTGTCGAAGCGGATATACAAATTGGAACAGCTACCAAAGCGACCTTTGACAACACCTGAAACCGAGTACACGATAACATCAACGGTGGTAATTCTTCGTCGATATTTTTTTTATTTTTGTTTGATATTCATCTGTGAGCGATTTTAATTGTACTTGAAGTGTTCTAACCTGACCATATCGATATTGCTGCGATGACATTGTCATTGACGCCAGTTTATTTAATTAAGCTGTTTGCTTAAATCCGATTGAAATTATACGTACCATGATATAAGCACCCGAGTTTGATTTTTATCGGTTGTACGTATCGTGAATCGTGCAGTTGAATTTTTATCTATTATTGTTGATTTTTATATTGTTAACCCCGGTTATTTTATTACACCCAGTTAACGAGCTGGATGCTATATTAAATTGTATATCTGACACCAGTGTTAGTCTATATATTTCCTTGATCTCTGCTGCGATATTTAGCTTATTAGTTTCTGGAGTCCAAGCGAAGGATCCATGCTGGATCGTGTATACCGCGTTGACTATGTTTTCTTTCTTCGCATGAGGGATATTGAATTTTTTGAGTGTGCTAATCATCTTTGGAATATACACCTTGATAGCCTCGTGAATTGTCTTTATATCATCCAAGGATATTTTAATGTCATCGAGTTTAATAGGAACCGTTGCCGGTTTTCCAAAAAACTTATGAAGAGCATCGTGAACTTTTCAAAACTTATTACGAAAACGTGTAAACTATTTATTCTCATGTTTATCATAATCGGTTCGCAGTGTTTTTAGATCTTCAACTGCGGTTTTTCCCTGTTTGCTTCGGTGTGGTCACCGGTGGAATTCCAAAGAAATTATAAATGTGAATTTCAACATTTTCAATACTTTTTTGTAACCGAAAAAATTGGTTGGCGTGGGCATCATATTTGTTTACATGGGGGTTAAACTGATTTACATGTAGATGATAATCATTATTTAACGCTGATATTCTATCATCGATGGTTGAAAAGACAACTCCAGATTTGAATTTACCTTGAGCGTCAAAGAACGAAATAGTATTTTCACTTACCGGGTTGAGTTTAACTAAAATAGTTCTGATAGAAATATAAATGTTTTTTAATTTCCCTACAATTTCATCCGTTGATACATCTACGAGATTTACAATTTCCGATAGTGCATCATTGATGAGATTTTTTTTACAACAACTAGCGAAACTCCATCTTTTTTATTTCCACGTGAGAGAGATTGGTCCCAAATATCCACCATCATATGTTTATGATCTCTTTGAAAAGCGATCACTGGAAGTTTCGTGCAGTTTTATGAGGCAATTTGGAAGATTTTGAGATCGCACTTAACACGTTAATGACTTCTCGGCCATATATCGGAGGATCAGCAAATGTCTGCTTTGGTAACGTTGAATACCAAACAGGAATGTTTAACCTGTTGAAGTATTTGAGAAAATACTTTGGTGGCGCTAGGCCATACGAGTCAAAATAAATAATTGAACTTGGATGTATCGCATACGCGACCCAATGAGTTCCAGGTCCAGATCCAGATTAATTATACCTGTTTCTGGGATTAATGGTTGTGTAGGTAATTGATCTTTCATGAAAACACCTGATCGGGGATTGTTTTACCGCGGAGATTTAGTCATTATTTGACATCGGGGTTATGATCGAATACTGCCCGGGAGTCTCATCCCCGCTTCGTATCTGGTGTATCTGGTGCCTGGTAGTCTGAGTCCATTTACTTTTTTATATCCTTGTCCATTAGCCTACTTCAATGCCATACCAGCGGCGTTACCAACAGCGCATATCGCAGCAGCTTTATCAACAGCGGTGTCGCAGGAACAAGTAGCGCTGGAATGGCGGCGAGAAATGGAAGTATTCCACCTGATTTTATCATACTGGCAATCGCGGAGGGTGAACATTCCATCTGAATTCCGGTATTTTCTTGTAATGCCTTGTTAAAACGATTAAGCTAAGATTTCGTCAACGATAATTTATTTGACCCATAGGTAGATATCTGATCGCGTTTCAAACCTATTTTTACGCAACATGTAGTAGAGTTTTTTGATTGTAGTTTTCTTTTATTGACCAGGAGTCAATGTGACTTTAACATGATTGAACGACATTTTTATTTAAATAATATATTCATCTAATTGTTACATGTTTTCCACTGGCGCATGAACAAATCTTATCTTTCCACCACCGCCTTCAAGTATCATCGATTTATCACTAAGAATAACAGCGATTGCTCTATATGGTCCAAGTACAGGTGGATTTACACCGGCGTCGGGGTAATAAGAAATTCTCCCATGTGAGCCTGAAATTTTACATCGACGACGGAGTGCCTAGATAGATCAAGATTTTGTAATGAAATATAATAGATGGGATAAACATTTTGGAACGCCAATTGTGATATCTGTAGTCCGGTATCAATATTTTGATCGCGTCCCATATAAGACCACAAACGATGATACATGCGAGCTAGTTGATTATTAGGATCATCGATTTGAATATTTTCTGCGGGTTCTTGTTGATTGCTTACTCGCAATGATACTTCGTTGACTTTCAATTATTAAATATCATATGACAACGCCGTTTTGTATGGTCTCTACCGACTCTGTTTTATTTTGCAATGCGATGCAAATATATTTAGGAGCAAAAATATGTTTTGTTAGCGCGACTTGCCAAGTAAACGTACCGGTGATATTACTTGTCGTCGTAGATGTTGTAACAGCCAACCATGACATCAATGATTTACCACCCTGATCCACAAAAGAGAACAGCCGTTGTTCTACAGCGAGTGATTAAGTCATTATTGGGATCCTTAATGCGAGTTTTGATAGATTTACTTTACCATCGTGAACACCATCACCACGCCATATTGAATCATCGTCATTTGATTTGATCCTCAACGAGACTTCAGTAACATCCAGTTGATCAAATATCATATGGCTGCGTATTTGTGAATTTAATCGTATCTTATCCTGTAGAGCAACAAATATATGCCGCGGCGCAGAACTACCCTGTTTTGATGCCATATGACCCCAATTTGCCAGTTGGTTTTGTCAATAATGGTATTATGGCATTGTTTAGAAACGCTAGATATATGATCGATGGAAGAAAGATTGAATCAATTGAGCAAGATGTTGATTTTGCCAGAACAATAATGGGTTTAGCGAGATGTTCTGATGATTATAGAAGATCGGCTGGACCATCTATGATGTTCGCTAAGGAGGTTACTGATCACGCTGAACATGTTCAGCATGTTAAAATAAAGGCAACAAGAGCTACTGCAGTTGATCCAGCGCCAGTTGGATGCACAAGTCCAGGTGCCGTTTTTGATATATCAGTGATGTTAATGACGCCAATTACAAACTACGGTTTGCTACACGCGTATTAATGTTGCAAGGACCGCATAAATAATTTTCTTTTTCGATTCGACTATCTCATATTTTCTGATTTTGCGGAAATGTTAGATCTTTGGACCGAAAGATACAGTAGTCCTCGTGCGAAATTATGATGATAATGATGCAATCTGGCATGGTGCTGGTGTTCCTGATGGTAAAGTAAATATAACAAAACTTTCATGGTGGATGCCAGTAATGAGTCCCTCAATCACCGCAGAGGAAACATTACTATCATTTATATGTGCAGGTGGTAAATCATTGCTATCATGGCTAAAAACAACATCAGATATTATGGAGACTTTTATTAACGGTATATTTACATATGTCAATTCATAAAGATTATTTGATGTCCGATGGAACCAAATTCGTTACAATTGTTAGCTACATTGATGGAGAATGTCCCCAATATGTACAATTAAAGGCGTATATGCTGGCTTATACAGTGACTGAATTTACAAATTCTGATGAGTGTTGGTGATCATGGAGAATAAAATAAAGAAACGTTGCGTGATTATTCTAAATCAGCAGATCTTACGAATGAAGATAATTACAGAAAAAATCGTATATCAGAAATATCGAAAGCCCCTTCGTTGTCTGATCCAATATGTAGATATAAAACCGTTTACATAAAGGGATGTGGTGAGTCAGGAAAATCAACACGAGTGATTGAATTATTTCGAGGGAAATCATACATGATTGTTCTAACACCAACACACAGACTTGCAAGAGAGACGAAACAGTGAGGAGTTAATACTTGCACTTATTATATTTTCTTTCGATGGTAAGGTGACGCATGGACTCCTGATCCAATGGCTGATAAATCTATTACTGAATTCATTATTATTGACGAAATATGTACAGTGTCGTTGGATACTCCTAGTTGTTTTAAAAATAAATCATTACCCGATTTCGTAGAAACAAATCTAATTTTTTGTACCACATTGTACACACTTACCATCTAGTGCTGATCAGATATTGTTTATTGTAATTGTTGTAAAGTCGTTTGTACTAGTAAGTGTTTTACATTTAACACAATATATATATATATATATATATATATATATATATATATATATATATATATATATATATATTTATATATATATATATTTATATATATATATTATAATTTATTTAATATAACATGAATGTATTTGATTATTCAGCTACCCGAGGACGGGAACTTGTTAAACACCCTGCGATGGTGCCGAATTTAAACACAATTGTTACTTAATTTGATAACGAGATGGATGAAATTAAATAAACAATATTTGGCAGCCGCGAGCATAGACGATCATCGATTTTACGAGGTGTTCAAGGATTTTACCGAGAAAGCAGAATCGGAAATCGATGAAGATATTATTGAATTATTACCAATATCGAAGAATCTCTGAGTATTGATTGTATTGATGTAAGTATTAACTATCTAGTTGTGTACGATGTGATGCTAGACAATCAAAACAATCTCGCTAGGATATTTTCTCGGGGTAGCCATACAAATACTGATGTGATATATGTTATTCAGAGGTATAATCAAGTACCAAATGTGACCAGGGATAACTGTAGTATTCATGCTCTGTTATTCACCATACCTAGTGCAGTGGAGATATGGACATAAATTATTCTAGAAATTTATTCAGTCACGCTCAGTCAATCCCTCATGGATTTTTGAAGATAAATTTGCATGACCCTAAATCAAGATATCTTATCGGACTTTATAAAATTTTCGGTTAAAACCATAACAATACAGGCAATTTTTGTTTTTTATATTTCACAACAGTGTTGGGTGAAAAAAAGAAACCTGTGTTGAAACCGAAACTGTCATTTTTTTAGCTTAGGTTTATTATTTGAATTTGTCTGAATTGATTTCGGTCTATTCATCCTCCTTGCTGAACTGTCATTGTTTAGTTTTGTCTGAATTAGTTTCTGTTTTTTTTTTTAATTTGTTTTCTGAATTAGTTTCAGTCTGTTCACCCTTCTTGCTGTGTGTGTGTGGGGGGGGGGGGCAGGAGGTCTTTCAAAACATATGTATATGAACACCTTATATATTGACCCTAGAGCGACTGGAAAGAGAATTTATATCAATATATGTAAATTTTCAGGATAAGATACAAAAGGCAGTTCACTATTCCTATACGTAATAATGAATCTGCTTAGATGTAGATATCAGTGTTCGATGAAAACAGTTTATTTACCATTGATACACGTTAATCATTAACGTCGTAATAAAATAACAGCAAAATACTGTATAATTACAGCATAAAAATGATTTGTGCAACTCTTCATATAATGCATCTCTCTCTCTCTCTCTCTCTCTCTCTCTCTCTCTCCCTATATATATATATATATATATATATATATATATATATATATATATCTGGGATTACACAATAGTGTACTGTTATTTTATTACAACACTAATGTCTTAGCAGTAGGAATTCATCACCGATTTTGTGAAAATATAACCGAATGCATACTGTTGAAATATCACGTAATGTTAAGGCAATATTTATATATGGGTATTAATGCGCCATATGCAAATCACTATTTCATATATCAGTAGTATTGGTATCGAATTACTTTATTCAAAAACTGTAAAAGACATGTTATTTTTAATGTATATATCATTTGCTATATATATTTAAGCATTTTCGTTTTTATGTCTGTCAATAGTGAACTGTTTTTTTTGTATTTTATCCTGAAAATGGAAAAATTTTTAATCTCAATTGTCTTTACAATTGATGTGGGATCA
This sequence comes from Unio delphinus, assembly GCA_029339505.1. Classification (NCBI taxonomy): domain Eukaryota; kingdom Metazoa; phylum Mollusca; class Bivalvia; order Unionida; family Unionidae; genus Unio; species Unio delphinus. Next base: position 613,589 of record JAQISU010000029.1, on the reverse strand, counting down.
AACTATAAGCTTCTCCTTCTATATATATATATATGTGTGTGTGCGTGTGTGTGTGTGTGTTTGTGTGTTATTATGCATTATGAAGATAATAGGGTGATGTATGTGGAGTGAGGGAAAAAGGATAACAGCTTTTGAGAAGTAACCTATACAAACTTCTGACTTCGTAAATGTTCGGCATAACCTTTTAATGGGATTTTAATATAGTATTCGCATCACAAATAGTACCAGTTGTAACTGCCTCTCAAGATTTGTGCCGTACATGTATTTTTAAAAAGTAATATATAAAGTATTATCGCTTTAATGCTTCATATATTTTATTCCTTTTCTCTCTCTCTCTCTCATACAAGCACACAGACAAATATTTATCTATCATTATAAGCTACATACACAACTTTTCATACATGATGTCAATCAAATATATGTTTCACACGTTTGGATGCGGTCACGTTCTTTAAAAATTGGTAAAAAAATAATTGCGATGTTATGTGTGTTGTTGAAGAAACATCAGAAACAATGCCTTTTGTAAGTACAAACCAGATGATTTTACTTTTAGCCTTTATATAACGTCGATCATCGTCGGGATCCATATGCAAAAGCACTCCCTCCATCTCTCCGTTACCCATGTCCCCCCCCCTCTCTCTCTCTCTCTGACACTATTACTTCTAAATTTACATATTGGTGATTGCTAGTCAACACTAGAATGTATTGCAATAGCTAAGGAAAAAACGCCTCTGTTCCTTACTAGTGAACTGTATAGTCTAATTAGGATGCATATGAACCAGTATACAACCTAAGTATCAGGATATCAAGGCAAAAGTGATCGAACATCTCCAAATTGTTTAAATCTAACCGTTTGTATATTTGCCCATCATGAATTTCATATTGTGCATTTTCAATATATAGTCCCATATTCATAATGCGAGTTAAAGCATGGGTTGCATATGATAACATCTTTCAAAATGGCAGTTCCCGGAATTAGGACCCAAACACACGTGGACGTTAATATTGCAGACTGTAAGACCTTATTCTACATCCACTATTATGTTTCTTTGCTGCAATATCACTATCCGGCGTATTTTAATTTATATGACAACAATTGGATAAAGTAATGAAGTAGGGTAAATCCATATTGCATCAAGGTCTTGTTTTACTAATACAAATTTTGTCATTGGCATAAAAATTACTAATATTTAGCACCTGATTATTTACATACATGGGATCAATATATGAACCAAGAATTAGTAGAAACATTCATTCATGCGTCAACAGGTGCTTGTCCTTCATATTGTATCTAATGGATAGTGACATTTAAAACTAAATACCATTGATAACGCAACGGTGACGATGCAACAATTTGAACGGTACAAATCATTCAACTTTCAGAATCATTGAACTGTACAAATTGCAACGTTATATTATTGACGATTATATAGCAATTCAAGATGAAAATCTCCATGTAAAATGTTTTAATTTTTGCAGTGTTTCTTTAAGATTACATAGAGACTATAGTATGTATGATTTGTTTCTTCAATTGTTTTATGTGTATACATTACATTTTGTACAACTGTCTTAAATGAACAACCATAGAGTCAGGCTCCACGAGAGGACCATCCCTAATACCTTCGGATTAAATATTGGATACTGCAGAATACACAACATCACTTTCACTTACTGTGCGACTGACATCTCCTACCAATCATATTATTACATGTGAGTATCATGTTAAGAAGACGACGTGGTTCTGTAAAAATTAAACAAACTGAAGAAGCTTGTCATAGATTGTTTTGGGTTGGGACTACGGTATGATTAGATTGAGAAAGAGATTTAGTATATTGTCTTACATTGAAATATGTGCCATCATTGATAACGATATCCTTTTGAAACCCATATTGATCGTTTCATTAAAACGTCAATGATAATAATACACTCATATTCAGATTATGGTAAAATGAATCATGGCTAGTATATGTGTGACACATAATCTTGATATTAGGATCGTGGTGTTGTAATGCAAATATAATATTTACATTCAGTTTGGTATGAGAAAGTATATATATATATATATATATATATATATATTTATATATATATTTATATATATATATATATATATATATATATATATATATATATATATATATATATATATATATATATTGTATATATATATATATATATATATATATATATATATATATATATATATATATATATATATATATATATATATATTTATGCGGAAAGTATTCAAAATTAAATTACGTGGTTGCCATGTTTGTGGATTCCCTTTTCCGGCTGTATTCGTATCATCATTTGTGAAATTAAAACGAGACTGATGTCACAGACAGATTAGAAAGTTTGCTTTTCGCATATCTGCATATCGAGACATGAAATGAACTTTCTCATTTAGTATTTATCATCGCAGTTATAACGAAATTAGACGTAATTACTATTCTTTTTTACACAAAGAAGAACACACAACGGATACAAAACACGTGATAATTACCTGGATGATGTACATTAGCTGTGTTAAATAATTTGCTAATGCAAGTTTTCTGATTTAGTCAGACTTGAAAGTAACGGTTGTTACGGGGTGGAAGTGTGTTGATAGTTGGTGGTTGTATAAAAATAATAATAATACAATATATCCCACCCCTTTTGGTACTCGATATCTAGGAGATGACCGGCCTCGATATAATTGCCCTGGTTCGAGTAAATATAAGTGGTGAAACTTATAGATGGAAATAGATATAGAGATATGAGCACCTATATTGAACAAACAAATAAGGTCCACCGTTCAAATGAACAAACAATTTAATAAATATCATAAACAACTGTGAAAATTCCTTAACTTATGAATATACTCTGCTTTTAGAAATAAACACTTTCATCGAATTAAAAGAAATATCAACTGTATTGAAATTAACTTGCTGATCTGTTACTGCTAGTTTAGTTCATCATAGGATCAAGTGAAACATTCGAAGTCAACGCCTTATACTATTTCTTAACCAGATAGTCCTTAGTCCGTTCGGCTTCATCTGTATCTGTTCAGAACACGGATACCAGAATGATACATTATACCATCCGTCTCCTGATACTCCCATAATACGTCTAGAAATTAGTACGAATTAGAATTGCGTCACAGGATTTTTCGTCTCACTGCACATCCCTCTATTTTGTCTTCAGCATGCGTCTAAGCGTAGCATCACATCACACGTACCAATAGCTATTTTTCCCGTTTAAATGAATATAAAATAGACAACCTGAATTTCCCGTTATATATGAATGGGGTGTGGGGATACTTGCATTATTCCGCCGCGGTATAAGATATTTCTATCAGTAGTAAACATATGATCAGGTAATTAATCGACTACTCAAGTCCTAAGATGACCTTAATTAGTTGAATGGCTAATTCGTCATGCCTTGACCTTACACATTAACGCACCAGGCTTGGGGTTCTGCCAGCCCTCAATTTACATTGCAAACAAATGGGACACATTACAACCTTTCCGTCAATATACACTTACTTTTAAATTATACGCGAAATCTATATTCGGTTAATTTAGACTGGTTCTCGTAATCACATTAACTAATTTAATGCATTAAAGTCTTATAACCTAATTCCTATGAAAACAAGACGACCAATTCAAACAATTCGTCAAACTCATCTAAATATTAATGTAAGACTTCCTATGCATAACTCAACCTAGTGTTTATGCAAAGACGACAACAAATTAAACAATTCGTCAAACTTGTCTAAGAATTAATGTACGAATTCATATGTATAACTCAACATCGTTATAATTCAAATGCATTTATTATACAAATATATTAAGCAAATTAAATGCAATATATACATTTATATATATATATATATATATATATATATATATATATATATATATATATATATATATATATATATATATATATATATATATATATATATATATATATATATATATATAAAGCATCAACAAATTCCATGGAATTGTCACACGACCTTTGTGTACTCATCAATCCAAAACTGTTCGGCGGTTTGCTTGGACACACTTTTTAACGAGGGAATTTCATACAAATACCTCCGGGAGCCTCACTGGTTATTTTTCTCGTGCAAAAATGTTTACACTAATTACAATTTAAATGAGTGTGATATTAAACCCTATGAAATTTTGTGTGAGAACACGTCCCGTATTTAACGCAGCTAATCAGAATCAAATATCGCCCGCCCTTCTCTTTTACCGAGGCGTCAAAGGCAGGTGAGCATGTCCTGTCTGTTTGCGTAGCATAATTTCTTCGAAAAGACCTTTTCGAGGACGGTAGTACGCTGATATGATACGTGCTTGTCACTATAAATCTAATTATTGGTTCTCTGGTTTCAAATAATGTATTCTTGATAGATCGCCAGATATTTGCCCCTTGACATAGGATATGTTCTTGGACTGTGATGTTTATATTGAATATTTTAATTTTGTCTTCCATTTGTGTGGATTGTTTTTTTTTTTTTTTGCTTTGTTTTGTTTTGTTTTATCAGCTACTTGACCCTCTTCCTATTCTGGCTTAATAAAATAAAAATGTTGCATTTATGTCGTTACAGCGAGTTTACTTGTTCACGTCATATATGTTGTCATCGGAGCGATGGGACTAATGATTATCATGATTGGCTGTTTGATTTGGATGCAGGAGATTAATAGACTTGGTCTGAAAGCAGGTACAACTAAGCGCAAATCATATTTTCTTATCACAGGTCCTTGTAAAGAATGGTTACTTGGAGAGAAAAAATACACGAAAACGAATATCCCGTTTGAAATTGTCTTGTCATTCATATCAAATATGATAAATGGAGGTCACATTTCACTATCTCTCTCACTGGCTGACATTTGTATTGATAGGTGCGATTGTGTATCAAATAGCATTGGACCTCTGATTTGTTAGGAAATATACAGAAAGTGTCATTCTCTTCTTTACGCATTTTGTGACGAATTATGTCTTTTTGTAGTTTTGCATTGCTTATTTTTTGCTTCTTCATACGCATACAATTCAAGTAGAAAGCATGCATATATACTTCAAACGTGTACATTGTATAGGCATATTTAAGTATCATATTCGAAGAAACTAAATTGCATTTTTAGTTGCTACTTCCTTAATTGTGGCATCTAGTGTGAACATCTTGGTGAAAATTACTTAACCGAAACCTAGTGAGTGAAGAAAAATATTTTAATATTGTGATATTTGTTTTAACATTAGAGATCGTCATTCTGATGCATGTTCTTAAGTTGACAGCTATATGGATAGCATTATTGAAATTATAAATGATTGTCATTTTCTAGTGCAGCGACTGGTCCTCGATACATCCAGTTCCACCCTTAATTCTGCACTCTTCGCAAAAAGGGAACAACTGCCAACATCGATCTTAGACGAAGAAGGACTATGGCAAATAATTCGTTCTAACCCTGTTGGAAAAGCCCAAAATGTACTCAAATTCTGTTCAAATCCGGATAATTCGCTCACATTTGATAAACCGTCCAGCTTCGACATGTCTGTACCAGTACTAAAGGATGAAAAACCTGGACTCACATGTAAAAACATTGTGGCCTCTAAGGAATCCAATAAAATATCCATACAAACGTTATCGTATGCACGTGATAATAACATGTGTGGCCTTCTAGATGATTGTCCGACCGTCTGTATATTAGGTTCAGCAGCAAGCAACGCAGCAGTTGACCTAAGTCAGCTTGACCAGTTTCCGTATTATCCCTATGCCAAGGTCAAAAGGGACCAAGATCTACATTCACAAATAACAGTATGTGTGTGTTATTACATCATTCCATTGTATTTGTAGCATGACGATATTTTATGAATTATAGATTTAAGTTCGACGTAGCTAAGTTGGTGACAGATGCAGACACAGGTTCCATTCATTGGCATTCCACTCTTACGTTATCCACTGTGATTCAAATTATCTCTGTTGTCTGTGTGTATGTGACGGAACTCAATCATTTAATCTAATTATATCTGAGATTGCAAATACTATGTTCTTCGATTGGTTCAGTCGACTCTCTATATATCGTTTTAGTAGTAGTAATTGTGGCGGTAATAACATCAGTATAAATAGTAATACAAGTCTATGTAGATGCATTTGTAGTGTTTGAAAATTTTTTTTCGGTTTAGTTCTGAGATTTTCAAAGATGTTTTTCGTCATCTAAATGCAACAGACGTAGGTGCTCTCAATGTGCAAATATTACAGAAAGTACCTATTTTAGTAGCTCCAATACTAAATAAATGTTTTCTCTACGTTATAACACTGATTGTATATCAACTGATGTAATTTATTTGATAACCTGTAAAAAATGTAACATGCAATATGTTGGACAAACACTTCAACAAGTTTCTAAGAGAATGAATAGTCACCGCTTTCATATAAAAAATTATATGGATCCTCAGTTCTCCTCTAATGTTTCAATGCATTTTAATACAAATAATCACTCTTTAAGGGATTTTTCTTTCATGCCAATCGATATTGTGCACGGAGAAATGAACAGACTCATTAAAGAAAGTTATTGGATTAATCGGTTAGATACTGTTTATCCCAATGGCCTTAATACCAAGGCATTATATAAAATTGTATAGAATTTTAGTGGATGATTTGATATATTGTATTTTTTTATATGTATATATATATACTATGTAGTTATATGTATTACTGTTAGTCTCTACATTATAATCTCACTCAGTTTTCATTAGAGACTCATGCATCATTCTGATCCAGTTATACATATGATATTTGTATAATAAAGAATATAAATTATGATGTTATGTCAATTACGTAATTATTGATATATAGACGTCATCCGCTTGTTTCAAAAGCATGACGTTATGTTAATGACGTAATTGTTTATAACTTTATAGACGTCATCAGTTTCTTTCAAATAAATTTTGTGCCTGAAGAAGCATAAATGCGAAACTAGTCGCACAAATTTATCGGCGTTTGTGTTGTTTTTTTATCCCCTATATATATATTGAAACCCAAAGCATGCAATTGTAATATCTACCTATATACATCATGTGGAATATTTAGTAACAATTGTAATTAGTACTGTAAGCGACATATCGTGAATGTTCAAGTACAAACCGTTAGGGGTCAGTTTTATCCAAACATTTATACTTGAATTTTGAAGTTGTTAAACAATTGCTCCTCTGGATGGTTCTTGATGGATAGCAGATCTCAAAAGTTATTGTGACGTCAGTCAGAATGATAGATCATATCTTATAGTTATTCACACAGCTGCGACTAATATTATTTTAAATCTTACCTCACGTTACATAGATACATACATACATACATACATACATACATACATACATACATACATACATACATACATACGTACGTACGTACGTACGTACGTACATACATACATACATACATACATACATACATACATACATACATACATACATACATACATACATACATACATACATACATACATACATAAATACATACATACATACATACATACATACTACATACATACATAGTCCATTACACCGACATATCATTACATACACAAATGTACATACAATTTTGATTCCTATACCACATCAAGGGGCACCGAGTGGCCGAGTGGATCACAACCATCTCACCTCTGTCTGCGCGGGTTCGAGTCTAAGATTCGGTTAATGTAGTTATGTGAGAAAGCTTGACAGTAGCTTCTCGTGAGTCAGTTGTTTTTTTCCGGGGGTTTTCCGGGTTCTTCCTCAACCATTATTACTGGCTGCCATGTATAGCCTATATTGTGATTAAAAATGGCGTTAAACCATAAAAAAATAAATAAAAAACAATATACCACATTATGGTAATTAATACGAGTTTGCTGTCATTTCATGGTAACGTGCAGCGAAACATACATACATAAATACATACATACATACATACATACATACATACATACATACATACATACATACATACATACATACATACATACATACATGCATGCATGCATACATACATACATACATACATACATACATACATACATACATACATACATACATACATACATACATACATACATACATACATACATAGTCAATTACACCGACATATCATTACATACACAAATGTACATACAATTTTGATTCCTATACCACATCAAGGGGCCCCGAGTGGCCGAGTGGATCACAACCATCTCACCTCTGTCTGCGCGGGTTCGAGTCTAAGATTCGGTTAATGTAGTTATGTGAGAAAACTTGACAGTAGCTTCTCGTGAGTGTGAGTCAGTTGTTTTTTTCCGGGGGTTTTCCGGGTTCTTCCTCAACCATTATTACTGGCTGCCATGTATAGCCTATATTGTGATTAAAAATGGCGTTAAACAATAAAAAATAAATAAAAAACAATATACCACATTAACGTAATTAATACGAGTTTGCTCAGGGTCGTATCTTGTCCGCTTGGTTCTTTCTCGTTATGATAGACGATTTGATCACTGATTTAGATCACACTTTGCGAGGCCTAAATCTTGTCGATCTCCACCTGCCGTGTGTCTTATTAGCGGATGACAAAACTGTAATGGCTAATTCGCATCATTCGATGCAGCATCTGCTCGATACAATCTCTAATTATGCGAAAAGGTGGAGATTGAAATATAACGCAGATAAAAGTTGTAGCATCCTCTTTACAAACAAAAGAAGAAATTATATCCCTTCTTTTCTATTCGACAAACCGCCAATTCCAGTAGTCAAAAGTAAGAAGTATGCCGGCATACCTCTAACCTACATCTTTAAACCTAACGATGCGATAAAAGAAGCATGCGATAAAGGTAAACACTTATTAAACTCTTTTTATTTTATTGGTATCAGAGACGGAGGAATGAACCCTTTAACAAGTATGAAAATCTGGAAAAGAATCATTCTACCTTCAGTCCTATATGGATGTGAATTATGGTCGAATATGACAAACACCAATATAGAAGAACTTGAGCTATGTCAGAGATATGCAGCGAGACGTATGCAAGCTTTCGATAAATATTCGCCCATAGAGGCAACGCGTAGTACCTTAGGACTCTGGTCAATGGGAGCATACATTGATAAGATGAAATTGTACTTTTTCAACCGGCTGTGTAGGGGCGATTGGACTCTTATCTGGAAAAAGATTTTCATTTTGCGTTTATGTCAGTACTTGACCAACCCAATTAGAGAGACGGGGTTTATAGCAGATATTGACAAAATATTCAAGAAATATGGTATGGGAAGTGTTCTCTTAGACTATGCAGTAAGAGTACAAACCGAAGGTAAACTTGTTTGGAATCGGAATATTATTGATAATATTCAAAACATCGAAAAATCTACCTGGAATACAGATATTGAACTAAGGAGCGATTTAATTCACTTCAGAAACATTCATTTGGACTTAAAACCAAGCAGTATATGGTTTCTTGGACGTAAATTTCCATCTATGTTATGGCCTCTCTCTGAAATAGTGAAATTATATATCATGCCTGTTGGAAAAGTTATGATATGTAAACTCTGTGGAAAAGAGACTGACGACAGAGCGAAACATCTTATCTTAGGTTGTGAAAAGCTCCTTGAAGAACGAAACGTCTTCTTTGAGAAGGTGATTGACACTTTAGAGGGTTAATTTATTTAATCAAGAAGCCGATATACTATTGGAGACACTTCTTGGAAGCAGAGTAGATTGCTTGTTGTCTATCGACGATGATGTGTGGCATAAACTCATGTTGGTAACGGCAAAAAGCATAACCTCATTTTACTATAAAATGCATGCCCTACTCTCAACGAACATGTCATAATATAACAGCAATAATAAGTAGTTAATCTAGATAAATAAATTAATTAATTTAAAACAAAACAAACATAAACAAATATTCCGCTGTTGTCAAATTCCGCAATTTTGATGTATTACAGATCACGGAGATATAATGCTCTCTGGCTCATATAATATACGAGTGTCACCTTTTGCTATCTTTATTCCTTTGAGAAGGATTTCATGCTGTTCATCATATATATGTATAAATGTGTGTATATGTTTGTATATATGTATGTGTAAATATGTGTTTGGGTGTGTAAATATATATGTATGTATATGTGTGTACATTTATATGAATGTGTGTGTATGTGTATGTATGTATGCATAAACATATATGTCATGTAGAAAGAACTACATTGATAATTACACTGGTATACGTTTCCAATTTGTTTCATTTATATTCTTTTGTGTTGTATTTCATGATTTTGTATTATCCTGAATTAGATTAATCCTTTGTAATCTCTATTGAAGAGGAAATAAAGTCAGTCAGTCAGTCAGTCATACATACATACATACATACATACATACATACATACATACATACATACATACATACATAGTCCATTACACCGACATATCATTACATACATAAATGTACATACAATTTTGATTCCTATACCACATCAAGGGGCCCCGAGTGGCCGAGTGGATCACAACCATCTCACCTCTGTCTGCGCGGGTTCGAGTCTAAGATTCGGTTAATGTAGTTATGTGAGAAAGCTTGACAGTAGCTTCTCGTGAGTCAGTTGTTTTTTTCCGGAGGTTTTCCGGGTTCTTCCTCAACCATTATTACTGGCTGCCATGTATAGCCTATATTGTGATTAAAAATGGCGTTAAACCATAAAAAAAAAATAAAAAACAATATACCACATTAACGTAATTAATACGAGTTTGCTGTCATTTCATGGTAACGTGCAGCGAAACAACTCGGTGTCGAAAACATGTACAACGGGGTTTTTTCCGCTCTTCCTTCTTCCATCTCCAGCGAACTATGAGTAAATGTAGACTATTTGAAGTTGCATATCTGGGGACGTATATTTATGCCCAATAAGGGTTTATAGGACGAGAGCTCGGAATTTTAAGTGATGAATCAAGGTATAAGACACTGGAATATGGTTTGAACCAGTGCCACATTTCACTTTGTATACATGTCTTTGCACGACCAGCTCAGATATATACTTTTATACTCACCTAAATGTGGATGCATCGAATCAAGTGGTGTGTATTGTTTTTTATACTCACCTAAATGTGGATGCATCGAATCAAGTGGTGTGTATTGTTTTAGCCAGAGTCAAAGTCTCTAGTGGAATGAATAGATCTAAGGTCACATATCAGTTACATGCTTATTTTTGCTACCTCCAGTTAGTGGATATTTTCGGAATCTGAAGTTGAGACCCGGGAGTCGCTACTGTATGTCACCAAGAAATGACAGATGGATTCCATTCAAACTAAAATTCTCGTACGAGCCGTTAATCATATACAGCGATTATCAGAACTGTAAATCCAAGAATTGCTTAGCTATTTGTATTTATTTTTAAAACATCCCAAGTTACCAAGCTCCACTCACATGGACTGATACTGCACTATAAACCATTTGGCACATCTAGAGCATAAAACTAAACACCAATTTACAAAGTCTGATGTATTTAACTGTATACGGGGCTAATCATGCAGATTGTAACCTAAGAATGTAAACATGCATGTACGTACAGGAAGGAATACAAAAGCTTCGCGTTTTCTTTACAACGTTAGGGCATAATAATATACAGTTGATTTGTGTGCGTTTATTAATCTCTGCATTTCTAACAAAAATGACTACAATAGTAACGTTTATTTTAATGCATACCAGGGTTATATCTGCTTAACTTACTCTGATAATCTAGTGACTGCATTGCTGTTTAAATAATAAAGGGAGTATGCCATTATTTCATATGTTAATTATGTTCGCATCGTACATATCGTAATTATGCTATATGCTCAAACAAACACACGTGCTAATGTTTACATATAATATTCTCCAGGTTTATGAGGATGAAGTCGCCGTGACAGGCAAAGATCAGGAGCAAAATATTTGCATGATTCCTCACTGTGCCATGCATAGTGATTATGCTGACATTGATATACAATTAAGATCAAAGTCCGAACTGGAAAAGAAGTGCCCTGAAAAGAGTTATATCTTGCCAGTTGTGCTGAACATTACCTTGAACAATAAATAAAATTAATAAGTAACATTACATCTGGTTGAGATGAATTAATGACGATGTCATATTTCCAAACTGCATTTTTTACTTCAGCAAACATGTGTATTCTAACTTAATTGATAAGTGTCTTGTGCATAGCTGATATATACATATACATACATACATACATATATATATATATATATATATATATATATATATATATATATATATATATACATATATATATATACATATATATATATACATATATATATATATATATATATATATATATATATATATATATATATATACATACATATTTAGAGAGAGAAAGAGAGAGAGAGACAGGGAGAGAGAGAGATTATAAATGTAATGAAATGTAATGTACACCAACATAACGGAATATTCTGTGCTATCACTGGAATCTACAGAGGAATGCATGATAATTGTAGGCTGAATTATTAGAATTATTTAAATAATAGTATAATTTTAGAGAATTTTTAATTCGTTCTCTCTGGCGATTCGAACTTAGATTTGAAGGTAAACGAACACAAGTCGGCGACTAAACATCACCCAAAACCTTGCATGCACACACCAACCCATATTCCCTCACGACTAAGCATACATCACCAAAGAAGGATATTACTTAATCGGTGTTATATGCACATGTGTGTTGTGGAGACACACTCGCATAACGACCTAATAATTAATTCTCGTCTATCTACAGCTATTACGGATTCCTATGAAAAATTCAAGGTGTATATAATGAATTATTGAGAATTAAAAATATACACCAGACATAACGGAAAGTGCTTATACATATATGTATATACACACTTGTTTGGGTTTTGTGATTATATATATATGTGTTTGTGTGTGTGTGTGTTTGTGTGTCTGCGTGTGAGTGTGAGTGTGTGTGTGTGTGTGTTTTTACTTTATGGAAACACAAGTCTACTCAGTTTTTAAACACATTACTAGAAAATTTAAATTACGCAGTTACAGTGGCTCCTATTCGATTTTAGTTTATTGCCAAAAACACACTTTTAACCCACCAAAATAATTACCATTTTGTGTGAAAAATTTCGTAAAGTTAATCTTTTAATTGAGAGTTGAACTTATGTTTTTATGATATTTGTGATGTTTACGCGATGTAATCAATTTAAATACTTGGTTGAAAAATAACTTATCAGCAATGTATATGCGGATTAGCCAGTTTTGTTTTATTCCTTTGAACTAGGAATTTAGTACAAAGTATTAAACTCAGTTGATATTATATTCGATATTGTGGGTAGTTCTGCAGTATTTGCAGTCTCCCAACATTGTTATGTGTCGGTATTACTGGTTTGAATAGTGTGTGATTGTATTTTATTTGACGTTAATGAAGTAAAATATCAATGTACGGCGCAGCGATACAACGTACATAATTCAATAAGTTTTAGAGTTCAGTCAAGTTACTATCTGGTTTATCAAGGACAAAAAAGTTTACAATTATAGATACAGTGAAGAAGTGTTCATTGCATTCTGCCAAGTTACTTGTCGATGTAATGGCATTTCTAAACTGCAAATTGTCATACGATGGGCCTAGTTCATTCTTTTAGTTCTTAACGAAGTGGATCAGCTATCTTGCAAAGAAGCATATACTGCAAATATAATACCTACAATATTGTTGAATTCATCCATCAGCTGATACTCCTTTATGTATATCTTATATTATTTACGTTTAATGCCAGATAGACATCACCTGTCGGTCGCTGTATTTCGCACAGACATACACACATATATACGCGGGCGCGCGCGCACTCACATTGCCATAACTTTGGAAGCTGTCAATAATAATTGCTAAATATCTTTTCTTGATATACATTTGTACAATATTATATAAACGAGATCACCAAATACTCAAGGAAAATCTTTCCTAATCCATTCACGGTAAAACCACATGTGCCGTTAGCTCTCTTAACCTCGATATTAAGCATGCACACAACGGATTGTTCTGTTTCCGCCAAACAATCGAAAAAACTTGACGGGTTAGATAGTAATATTGATGTATATAAAAAGCTTCTGGCACTAACAACACACAATCATTAACACATATGTGTATTTTCTAAGCATCTTGTTGTTTACAACGCCATTTTAATTCATTTTGATTTAATATATGATCGGGATATTATGATGTTTGTATTTGTTATTTTATTTTCAACATCACTAGTTCTAAATAGAGATCAAATTTATTGCATTTAATTAGATTGTCTTCATCTTTTCCATATTCATCAGTACTACATCTTGTTTCGTTTTAATATTTTTTCATTTTATGTGCATTCTCTCTCTCTCTCTCTCTCTCTCTCTCTCTCTCTCTCTCTCTCTCTCTCTCTCTCTCTCTCTCTCTCTCTCTCTCTCTCTCTCCCAAACAGTTATACAAACATACGAGAGGTTGAACATACCAAATTTTAGAGGCGTCTATTTGGCAGACATAGGTATCCTCCAAAACAGAAAGAAATCTGAAAAAACAGAACTAGTGCTTCTGATCAACCAAGGCGCATATTAGGTGTCACACCCTCTCTTCTGTTACGGTTTTATCACAATATATTGATCATGGATCATGTAAATTTATTGTTATAAATCTATGTGGGGTTCATTTAGCATGACTATATACATTTCTTAAATGATTATAATCCATGTCACCAATACACCATATCTGATGAATATTTCTTAGTATATGCGTATCAGAAAGCATATTACAATTGTCTCCTATCATTTTTGGAATCTGTGTATACCGCTGGGTTACATGAATCGCATCAGTATCTGTATTCCAAACTCCAGAAAGTATCCGAGCAAGACTTGACTGTTTGTCCAGAATCAGATCATCATGCACCCAAAAATGGTTAATAGTTCCATCAAGGCCATTGACACCCGGTGCTGCCTCGATATTGGTGATACACTTAATAATGACATCACCATCTTCATTTAAAGATTTAGTAATTGCAATAAAATAATTTAACACATCAGATCACCGTTGATCATCTACGGATATTGCTGTCAAATACAGCTTATCCAACTTCATTTATCTCATTACCGAATTAAGTAACAATTGCGTCTTACCACTTTCAGATGAACCTATATAAGTATACTGATCGAATTTGGTATCGCATCGATATTATCCTTAACAGGCTCTCTTTTTTCTTGTTGCTGTAAAATCAATTACATTTATGTTCATGTTATTACAAATAGTGATGGATCTATATTGTGTGAAATGTAAGACGCGTACTAGAACAAACGACTTGACAACAATTACAGCAAACAATAACAGACCAGCTGTAAGTGTGCACAATGTGGTACAAAGAAATTTATACTTTTTTCTGTAAAATCAAATGATGATTTTTAAAACAAAACGAAGAGGTGATATTGCAGCAAAATTAACAAAATTACCAGGGTAGCCGAGGGCTAAATATTCAGAAGAAACACATATTTCATGATATAATTACTGCGGCATTGGAACCAGACTTGATATCTGACTTGACAGCCAGGACCATCCAAGACCAGGTGAATATCCAATAAACGTTATTGATCGAGCTTGTCTTGCTCATGATGCTTATAAAAGTAACAATCTGCAGCATAAACATATTGCCTATGTGAAATTTATGTACGCGTTAAATTATATTTCGAATAAATCTTTCAAGCAATCATTAGCTAACTAGTTAGCACGATATGGGATGAAGGTTAAACTAGTGCTAGATGCCGGTAATTAAACAGGTGATTAATATTATTATGGATTATATTTGTTATTCCCCACGAGTATACTGGAGGGATAACGAAGCTATTGATAACCTCGCCGAAGCTGCAAAACTAAATTACTTGGTAATGTATCTGTGAGATATTTATATAAACCAGGTGAGCTCGAGGAAAATAGAAAAGAAGATTCTGATTTTACTCCTATCTAGATTGTCACATCACACAAAATATTTAACATAACAAGATCAACGGGTAGACCCGCAATCTACAGATTAGATCCAAATGCTCCTCAACGTTGAGTTACACGTAACAAGTTGCAAGTGATACCTGAAGGTACACAATTAAGACCACGATCACTTAACGAGCACCTCTGCGTCTATTATGCTCAATACAGGTCAACATAGTATTTTATCATGTATGGCCAAGACTGCTATCCTTCCTATCTACTGGACACACACACACGCATATATATATATATATATATATATATCTATCTATATATATATATATATATATATATATATATATATATATATATATATATATATATATATATATATATATATATATATATATAGTATGTGTAAGGGAAAGATACGGATATATATGTGGAGTGAGAGAAAAAAGATAACAGCTTTTGCGACGAAACCGATACGAATTTTGGACTTGGTAACTATTTGCTATAACCTTTTGTGGGTTTTTTATTACTGTATTCGCATCACAAATATTACAAGTTGTAACTGCCTGTCACGATCTGTGTGTCGCACATGTATATTTTGCAAGAACTAAAATACAAACCGTTGTCGCATTAATGCTTTCTGCATTGTATTCCTTGTTTTCCCCCTGTTTTATAAAACATATTTTTTTAAGTCTAAATACGTATTATGATGTTGTACGAAGGCCGTTTTACTCATCTTTGATCTTTTTGTATCACTATATGTTATGGTAGGACCATTCACTAATTTACCAATAAAAAATGTATATGCAAATGATTTAGTGCCTTTATGGTAAGTCTCCCCATCACCAACACCCTCTGTCTGTCTGTCTCTCTGACCGTCCTACAAAGACACCAGCGAAAATCGATATAGAACGAGAGTGGATGATTGTCGCCTGTATCGAGATGCTGTCTCTCTTGACCTATGAGCGACGGAAAAAATGTAGTGACACGAAACAACATCAAAGGGACAGTTAGAAACGAAGGATATAAATAATTGTATGTTAGGTATCGATTCAAATTTAACCAAAATAATTACGTTACGTCCATATACAGTTGCTTATAGTCAATAGTAACTGTGCCGAAATTGCAGGCATCGTTCCTTTGAATGAAATATATATATATATATATATATATATATATATATATATATATATATATAGATAGATAGATAGATAGATAGATAGATAGATAGAGAGAGATAGATAGATAGATAGATAGATAGATAGATAGATAGATAACTTTATGAATTGCCCGCTATGGCTCATTTAGAACTCTATACTTTCTATTATAATCAGGGTGTCTTGTTTCACGAGCCGTAATACCACTGTAAATATAATTTTTCGTCATATCGCGTGACTCTTTTATTGCTCGCGCAGCACGTGCAAGTTAATGTATTATTGCGCACTACTGTATATACATCGGGTAGAGATATTGAAGGGCAAAGCCACTATAGAGGGAAGCTCTAAACATAATCAGCTGTCGGGGCAGGTGCCATTTTGATTTAGTTAAAGCCAAAGAGTTGGGTGAGTCGAATGTTTTTTTAATCAACTCTTTTTATTATTCACGATAATTATTCAGTTTCGTGAAAGCACGTTCATTGTTGTATAATGTAGTCACATCGTTTATCGTATTTGTAATTCAGTTTATTAAGATATAACCTAGTCAATGTGGTAGCGAGTTAATTTTATGTGGTCGCTATCACGACTAATTTCGAAACATATTATGTATGTATTAATGTCGTAGCATAACATATATTTATTTCAATTGCATAGCATTCCTATGTCATACTTCAGACGGGTTATGTTAACCCTTTCGTAATTATCATATATTCTTAGAGTAATTGCAACTAAAACAGTTCCAATTAAAATAGACTATTGTTTTTTTTTTTCCATCTTCAGCTCGCCGGTTATTAGCAGCAGGAAGGGCTTAGAAAAATCATGACGTCTGGTGTACCATTACTAGTATAACCCAGCAATTCAGTGCCATCGTACGGGTACAAGTGCGGAGGGGAAAGTGACCGTGCTAGAGAGAAGGCCGTGTCAACGTGTATTTTCCAATCAAGTAGTGTTTTGACTACAAGTAAAGCACAATAACAAGTATTGTCTTGACTACATTGTTACGTGCTTAGGCTCGAATATACAGTAACATAGAAAGAGTGAAAATAACAAGCTTGTAAAAACTTATTAAACAATTTATTGGGCACAAATATTTTCCAGAAAAGAAAAATAAACTTACGGTTTTAAGAATCAATTCCAAAATTAATCCAAAAATAATTCAAAATATAATCCACTAATGAAATAGCAAAAGTCCTGGCAATAAAATGTCCCAACAATTCCCAGTTCGAATCTTAGTGAAGCATCCAAGATGGAAGACGATGTCACGTGAAGTCAGTTCTGGTTTTATGAAATTCAATGAGCACAATTGTTTTCTAGATAAATAACAAAATAAATTATCTTGATCCAAACGAATTGAAACAATTTCCTGTAATTTAAAATAACGCAAAACAACACAAATTAATATTCTAACAGCCCAACTTTTACTAAATAGTACGCTCCAAAACATAATATATATATATATATATATATATATATATATATATATATATATATATATATATATATATATATATATATATATATATATATAACTGTTTTTACATAAACAAGCAAGTGGTTACATGATCTTCTTGAATCTTTAGAACAAATTTACGTTCAAAAAATCTCGTGCACACCGTATGACCCAGATTAGAATCAATTATTTTTACTCAAGAACTAAAAGTAGAACGATGTTTATAACAAAGCTCCTTAATGTCCTTGGAATCAACCAATCATTTTGAAAGCTTGTTTACAACTCTGAAGCCAGGTCAGAAATGAGCTCAACATCTGGTGTTTATTCGTAAAGTACAGATCATCCCACTTTAAAAAAAATCCCAATGAATGAATTTTAAACTTAAAATGTCCAATTTAAATCTGACAAACAAACAATTAAAACAAAAATAAATGACTTAAATCAAATATACGTAACAATATGTAAAGCACAATAACAAGTAGTGCATTGACCACATATAAATTATGACAGTAGTATCTGACTACATAATTGTTTGCAACCAGTAGTTGATTTTATGAATGTTTGCAACAAGCATTTGTTTATATGAAAGTTTGCTAGCGATATTTGTATGCATGAAGTTTATATGGAGTTGCTAAAACATTTGGACTACATGAGTTTGACATAGTAGTCAAATTATATTTCATATGTGTTTTCTGTTCATTTTATATGCCTTTCTGTGTTATTTTCATGTCATTAATCCCAGTGTTTAATATATTGTCAATGTCATCCACGAACGTGTTTATTATTTCTTTAAAACCCTGCCCAGTCTCAAAGGGTCAGATCGATTACATTACAGATATATATATAGTTAGATGGATGGATGGAGACGGAGACAACTCGTATAGCGAATTAGCAATCCCTTCATATGCAATGGATCCAGCAAGGGACCGCGTGTGTCAGAGATTGATTAAAATAAATGGATTAAACTAATAACAGTATCTAACTAGCCTAAGCACTTTCGACGCTTAGCATGTTTTTTTAAAGGCAAATACAAAACAGACAAAAACAAAGATAAAAAACATAAAAGCCGTTGTTCTTGGAAATATTGACATGGATGTGTCACAGGAATTAAACCTTCTATTATATTATGTTTCAACTAGTTTTTTTCAAAATAATATATTGTAAAGGTTTAATTCCTGTTTAAACATCCATGTACAGATTTTCAAACACAAAGTTTTTTTTTTCTTGTTTATTGAAACGCTGCATATACTGCCACTATTTTAACACACTGTAACCCAAACCCTGTCGGGGTGTTAGTGCTGGGACCTTCTTCAAATCATGCAATTTAGAATACGTTTACATTAGGTGTGCATATGCTTGGACAGTTATTAAAATTCATAAAGTGCTTTTCTAATGTGTATAAATGTGTGTCTGAAAGGAAATACGGTTACCCCGTTAAACTGTTATTAACATTCAGGTGGTCAACTTACATCAAAGAAAGTGACTGAATCGACGCTTCCATTAACAAAATGTGAGTATACTCTCAACTGTTAATGTTATGTTCTATAAGCACTTATCTTGTGCGACCTATGTTGCACAAATATCACACTAAATTTGTATTTGTACGTGCTGTCTAGTACTTTTGCAAGTGCCAGTGAACACTTTTTATTCACAAACTCTCAAAATTAGAATTATCTCCCTACTAAATATCTGTAATAATTACAGAGTAAGTAATAATCAGGTAAACAATTGTTTTAATCTATTTTGTATTATGATACATGTCTTTTACTTACTGTGTAGATAGACTATCCTTTTACACCTTAAATTAAGCTGGTTTGAAATGATTATTGGACGAGGAGTTTCTCGTCAATGTTTTTTCACTCAAGAAAACTATATAATTCTAACGTAGTGCATTTAAAAAATGCAGGCAATGAAATTGGATTCGTATCATATCTCATTTCAATTTACATCTGGATCTAAATTCCAACTAAACAAAACAATAATTGCATTGTGGCATGTTTTCTTTATATATGTAACTGTCAATTTCTATTATGTCAATATATACAAACCTTCATAGTAACCATTACTACTTTCATTAAAAATTAGTATTATGACATCTTAGTATTTAAAAAGATTCCCCTCTAGGCCTACAGTCTTTCGCAAACACATTCGTGTGCACGTTCAAGTTCAATACACATATCTTGTTTTGCTTGAAATCAATAACAGCAAAGATTGAGTGCAAGGCAGGACCAAATGTTTAGTACATAGATTGATATGGTCGAACATTTAAAAAAGTAATGTTAGATAACTATATATTTACGAAAAAGTAAATTATTCAGGGAAAGGAAGAACTTAGGAATGACTAATTAATGGAGTACATTATACACAGAGATTATGTCTGCAAGTACTACCGGAATTGTAGTAATCTATGATAATGTCATTGGAATATAGCTTATAATTTATTCTTTGTCACGATTCGCGGCAAGCTGACTGTCATGCACATTTGAATCTGTTTTGCCTGTATTAATACAAATAAACTACCACTAGATAATTTAGCAGTGCCCAATGGCACAGCCTATTGAGAAATTCGTAGATATTTATGTTCAACATATTTGCAAGCTTATTTACCTTAAGCTTGGGTTACGACAACAGCGAGGCTAGTGCGGTAGTATCATGCTATATCATAAACAACTATGAGAGAAGATCCGAAACAGAACAATGACATCAAATAGTAAAGAATATGTCGAAATTGCAAAACATCTGAAAATGTAAATCGGAAGTTTAATTTGTTCCAAAATGTCGTTTTATCGCGAGCTCGGGAATATGATAGCGTCCATTACATTCCGAATTCACACAAAAAGAACATTTTGTATATACATTAGAATATTCAAGATGAGTCAATTATTTAGATAAGACGAAGAATGGAAGAAGTTACCAAGTTCTTCTGTTACATTTCGAAGAAATAAATAACATTGATATCGACGAAATTAGGACCGTACGATATTAAGCCTTCTAAACATTTGAAAGCCATCCTTTCGTTTGATGGTTAAAATTGTAAAATCAGAGACTGGTATTTGGAAATATTAAGCATGCTTTTGGAACAATTTTAATATCGATAAGCTATGATGTGGAAGAGAAATAAAACATAAATGAGTGAATACTATTGTTGAGTTAATTAATAAACGTTTAAAATTTAACTCAAGCCTTGCTAGTTAGAGCCTCTCTCTCTCTCTCTCTCTCTCTCTCTCTCTCTCTCTCTCTCTCTCTGTCTCTCTCTCTCTCTCTCTCTCTCTCTCGCTATGTGTATCATACACGCATACATTAAAACACTGAAATCCATCTGTATAGGATACATATACACAAACGCAACTTTTCATACATCATGTCGATCAAAAATATGTTTCACATATTTGAATGCGGCCATGACCTTTACAAATGTGTAAACGAGAATTGCGATGTTATCTGTGTTCTTGAAGCAACACTAACAACAGTGTCTTTTGTAACAATTTGTGCAAACCAGACTGATTTAAATATATCTCCCTCCCACCGCCTCCTTTCCATCATTATCTCTCTTTCTCTCTCTATCTCTCTATCTCTCTCTCTTTCTCTCAGACACAAATACTTCTAAATATACATATTGGTGATTTCTAGTAAACACTAGAATGTATTGCAATATCTAAGGAAACAACGCCTCTGTTCTATACTAGTGAACTGTATAGGCTAATTAAGATGCATATGAACCAGTCTCCATCATAAGCATCATGATATCAAGACAAAAGTGATCGAAGATCTCCAAATTGTTTTAATCTAACCGTATGAATATTTATTTCCACGAATTTCATATTGTGCATTTTGACTATATAGTCCAATGCTCATAATGAGAGTTAATGTAATGGTTGTAATGAAAATGGCTGTTCCAAAAATGAGTACAAGAACACACGTGAACATTAATATTGAAGACTATGCGACTTTATTCTATATACACATAATATACATAATCCGAAAATGTATTAGTTCACCAGACAACGACTGTGTGTGTGTGTGTGTGTGTGTGTGTGTGTGTGTGTGTGTGTGTGTGTGTGGAGATTATTTTCTTGATGAAGTCAATAATTGAAGTTCTTGTTTTATATTCGTTATTGAACTAAATAATGAAGTTGTTAGTTCGATTTCTTTGTTGTATGATATATTACTTTTCTTCACCCGTACCAGCCTATTTATGAGTTGCATTTTTATGTTTGTATGCTGAGATAGCACTTTCAGGCAATTGTGCATTCATAAGACAATATTGGGATACAGTGATAAAGTAGGGTAAATCAATATTTAACCCATCACGTACATAACCTTTAAGTAACTGCATCGTCATGTTTCAATCATTAGTTAACTCATCACGCATATATTCTTTAAGTAGATGTATAGTATTGTGTTTAAATACATATTTAACCCATCGCGAACATATTCGTTAACTAGCTGCATTGTCTAATGTTTAAATACATATTTGGTAATTTTCATCTACAGTTACTATTATTTAGCACCAGATTATTTACATACATGGGCTCAATGTATGAAACCAGAATTAGTAGAAACACGCATTCATGCTTCAGCGGTTTGTTGTTGCTCATATTGTGTCTAATGGATAGGAGCATGGATACCGAAATTCCATTGATAACGCAACGGTGACGATGCACCCATTTTAACGGTCTATATCTTTTAACCTTTCAACGTTATATTATTGAATATTATATAGAAATTCAAGATGAAATTCTAAATGTACTTTGCTTTTCTCTTCATTTTTGCAGCGTTTCTTTAAGATGACATAAAATAAAATTTTGTACATTTTGTTTCTTCATATTGTGCTATGTGTATGCATCACAGTTTGGTTTGTGTCATCAGTAGCTTTTAGTACAAGTTGCATGTGTGGCTGTTAGAACTAAATATCTGAACAATTGTATAATTAGCCAAATTTGGCTATCCACCTCAGTCTCTATCACAATAATGTACACATATGACATCAAGGCACAAACCAATGTTTTTGAGAAATTGATGTTTAACAAGTATTTGTTTAATAACTGAAAACAGAAAAAAACATTGTCATAAGCTGAAGGTATGGATCAAACAAATAAAATATTTTTTGTATAAGTTGATGATCAGCCAGCATATAGGAGAATTGAGATCAAAGCTTGGAAAGAGAAATAAACAATGTCTGTATTTATGAGCAAGTGATTATACATTGATTATACAGTAATCATGCTGTACGGCACCCAGTTAAATGCAAGCGAGGCTTGGTCAAAAGGTAGTTAAAACCTAGTTTAGTGGCTTATAAACCTCATCCTTTCCATTCCAAATATTCTATCAAGTTTGCCTGCAGATTGTTACCACCTGATCAGTGACCACTGTTATTCTGTCATGGATCCTTATGTATTGTGACCGTGATTATCTAAGCATATTTATTTTCCCATCACTGAACTAATCAATCACACTTAATAAGAAGTACCTGCAATCGGAACTGCCTGATTTCAACAACTCTCACTAATTAGATGTAGTGCATATACAGCTCAGTTTACTGCAATCTTGCAAAGTGTTTTGTTTATCTTATATGTAATAAATCCTTCTATATATCCTTCCACTTGTATGTATTTGGTCAACCTTTATTTATTTTCTTTCACTATCTGCTACCTTCCTCTCACATTCCCCCCTTCATCTCATTATGTTGTATCATGATTTTCTCTTAAATGGTTGCACATTACACTTATCAGTATATTAGGAAATCTATAAAGAGCATATGCTGTATGTAATATTAAAATGTATATTCTTGAGCATACAACCTATTGTGTGACATTAAAATATAATAAATGGGAGAAGACCAAACCATCACCGTGATTCATATAAGGTTAGTATATATATATATATATATATATATATATATATATATATATATATATATATATATATATATATATATATATTTATTTATTAGGAAAATTATTTATTTTAACTCCATCTACCACAATTCCCATGAGTGCCAACCCAACTGTTAATAAATGTGTAATCAGAATACACTTTAGTAAATATATATTTTCTGAGCTGTAATCCAGATGAAATGAATAAAGAATCAAAATGATAATCACGTTGCTATTAAATATCCATATTTTCTATTATACTATTACGAGCATGTTTATGTAATGTAAATACCTTATCTGTATCATCTTTACATCTTTTAAAAATAAATAAAATAATCTAATTTCCTCTGCCCCAATTAAACTTTACAAAACTAAAATATCAAAAGCAATAATAAAATAAACAACTACAATTTATTCAATCTATAGAAATCACAATTATAATAGATCAGGAGAGCCTCCACAATAAAGGTATGTGAAGATCAGCGGGGAGAGCACCCTCTAAAACAAAAAGCATTTTATGTGAACACAGCAAAACCGGTTAATGTGTTAATAGGCTTTGACCTTCAGAAAACCATAAATCTTTGCAGCACATAAATAAAGTACAGTAAAAATGTATAATCTGTTCAACCAACAAATCTGTGAAATCATTAATGTAAATGAATGAAGGAAAAGCTTGCAATTTTTATATGATGTCTATATATGAATATTTCATAAAAAGGGATAGGAGGCACATGTTGGATGATGGTATTTAGGTCCAATAGGGTAATACAAATGATAGTATTAAGTATGTAACCTGGTAACCCATTTTATTTTTAATTGTAACCTGACAGCACATAAGAGAAGTGACTGAAGCATTATTTATAACAGTAAACACAAATATAATAATTTTTCATTTCAAGTTCAAATGTACATGTCAATAATTATGTAACACTTTGCTTCTAGATGATGATATTTTGTATTATATTTAAATCATAACATGGTTTAAACAAGATAAAATTCAATATATTAACAGGAAAAAAAGTTTCATTGCAAGGATTGCCTGAGGTTCAACGTTAGTGATTTAACGGCAAGTTTTTAAATGTATAACTTTCTTCACACTATAAAAGTCATGTCTTATACTATAATTCAAAAATAATTGATGATACCTAGTGGCTACAGAGATGCTGTTTTACTCATTAAAAACAAGTAGGTTGTAGTATTCTGTAATGTTTCTTTGATAATAATCACCCAATCATAATAATTAAGGAGTACTTCCAGTCAAATTCAGTGATCCCAGAGTAAATTTCATTAGCTACAAGGATGTATTATGCTGTAAGGAGGCAGGTTTTACTTAAGAGATCAACAAATGAATATCTTTAGAGAAGTTCAGTAATTCATACAAGTGCTTAACTTTGAATGTATAATATAATTGCTTTTTTATTTGTTCATTGCCCTCTTCCGTATAAAATATTTAATTGTTCACTATCTCTAGTTCAAACTTGGTGGTCTAATAAATGTCATAGATTTTCTGGATGTATTTCATATTTAATTTTGTTTCTAAACAATCATCAAACTGAAATTTAAAATTTCCAGTCTCAAGTTTCCCTTATGGCGTTTTGCAGCAAATCTTATCTTGACCATCCAGTAGTCCCACGTAGAATGCAGCAGCATTGTACTCCACCAGCTCAATAATTTTGGAGAGATGACCTACAAAGAAAATCATAAATGACAAAACATTTTCTAAATTACTCGTGTGATGTTTTGGTTCCGTTCTCAACTTTAGTTCTATGGCTTCTATTTTGTTCTGCCTTATTCTTTTTTTCCCACTGTAGTTTTCTATACAATAATGTATACATTTATTGAAATAAGAATAAAATGTATTTATGAAAAATAGTGAATTACATTCTTTGGAAAACCAGATATTACTGTCATATTTTTAAAAATTTTTAGATATAAGAAAAGCCTCAATTCACCTTAAACGCACTACAAGATAATGAATTTACATTTCTTCATTTACATTAATCAATCATTTGCTTATTTAAATCAAGTTTAATACATCACAAAAACATAAGAGGTCAATGACATTTATTGATTCCTTTAGAATCTATTTTGATGTCAAGCTCCCATCTATTGGCTTACCTTTATTGCCATGTCCATAAATAGTAATTGTGTACTGCCCATATAATGTTGACTATTTTAAGCAAATAATTTACTTACTGAATCAAGAGATCAATATTTGTATGTGGAATGCCATGAAGGACTTTATAATTACTAAAATTGTAACAATATGTTGCAAGGAATACAAATAAAGTATGTAATTCAATTTATCGATACATAACAAATATATTTTAAACAGAAACAAATAAATTCTTACCTCCCTACACTGTCAAGAGGGAAAAATATCCAGCACTGTGGCGCCATTTAATATATATATATTCGTAAAAGACGTTTCGCTCAAGAACAAATACAACTTCTTGCCACAAGTTGTCGTCAATAGCTGGTCCTGGAGAAAGAAAACGATATAACCCACACATGTATTGACAACATAACCACAGTCCACCCATCGTTACAAGTAAGTGCACGTCCTATGCACGAACTGGATGAATGTCTCACCTCTCTCAGTTTTGCTATAATCAAATGTTTTCCCATTCAAATTGCTTTTCTGACAATATTTTACCTCTCTGCTTGTTCTGCTATTGTATATTTTCCCTGAATGTTACCCCTTCCGATTCTATATCTTGTTTATCGGTTTGTGTTTCTAATTATATCTTCCCCTTCTCTAAGTATATTGGTTCACTATATGTCTGAATTTCTAATTCTAAATTACCCTTCTCCAATTATATCAACTCACTCTCTTGACTTCCATTTCTAGCTCTAGTTTTTCCTTTTCACTACTTACTCATTTAACCTATGATCCCTTTTCCTACCCTTTTCATCACAAACAACAGTTTTTAAGTGGCTTCCCCACATAGCCAAAATGTTGCCCCGGTTCTAAACGTGCTTGCATTGTTGACATTTCTAAGGTCTGGTGTCACTATCTTAAAGGGCAGTACTATACAAAATGCGTAGTTACTATTTCCACAAAACGTATTTTCCTTTTCAGAAGGCAACACAAACATGACGTGTGCAAACAATGAAGTAATGATATATATCTATTTATTTTAACTGAAACATCAATACTCTGAAACACGCAAAAGATCATACCAATATATTGAAACAATATTTGTATTCCGTTAAATCCGAAATGATCCAACTTCTGACACCATTTGTGAAAAGATTACCTGGTGGGATTTCCGCATTCATTAAGAACACTTTGGACGATAATATAAATACAATTAAAAATAAAGAGTGTCTTGAATGAGCAATTATTTGTAAAGAGCTGCCTGTATATCTAATATGCATATGGGAATAATTAAGACATTAACGCACAAATGTAATAATAAAACATACAACTAAATTAATTTACAAAATAAAAGGACTATGGGTGAATGATTGACAGTGATTACGCAATGAAAAGATGGATATAGTTTACTCAACTAGTAAACAATGTGGATTATTACTCATGTAGAAAAATGAAATAAACCAGATAGTACAGTTTTGGAAACAATATGGACATATATGCATATTATCTTTATAGTCCCGAAACATACAAAGATTTTGACGAACATCACAAATAGCCCACGGCTACAAGATTATATGTAAGATGATAAACTCCATCATCAGCAAACTTTATTTTAACTAACACGGCTGCTACAGTGCATTCTCACAGCTGGTATGGTTATATCCTGTTGTTGACTTTACAGCTTGTACCACGTAGACCCTGATCAACCAGATAACTTTGAACACTCGGGTCCATCGGGTCCTTCTTGACGCGCTAGACACGTTAAGCACTCCAAACCCTCTGGACGCTCCAGATACACTGGACCGCTCAACACAGCTACGAACACTAGGGGCAGCTCTACAGCTAATGATATGCAATGACTAATAGTAGACCGCTGACTGCCAATACTATCTATACAGAGAACTATATATACTGTGAGGTATTTATGCATATATAATCGTCAGTGTACTGGAAGCATTCGAAACTTTCTATCAGAATCACTTCGCACGTGCGGGAGGAAATGGACCGAGCTCAACATATCGAAATACAACACAATATACATTAAGCACCCTGGGGTATCTTTGTACACAAATAACGAAACCCGAGTACATGCATTTAATAAATGAAAGGATTTATAAAATTCTGTGAAAATAATATGATTGCAAACATCTTAGGTGTAGTTCTTTAAACTATTTTTGAAATCCACTGCATCATTTGACGTGAATATTTCTGATCGAATTTGTGACCGCACAGGTGGTCACAAATAACTTGTTAGAGTGCTGTCGGAAGACATTGGGGATATGTCTAAATCGTTTTGTCAAAACGGCCCTGTCGATATTCCAAAGATTCAACGGTACATTGTAGTCATCCCTTAGCACTTAAACGTTGAACATCTTGGAATATTTGATTTTTTTCTTCTTCATAACGTATGTACTAATCAAGGTTGAGATCACTGCGCTCAGAATAACTTCATGGCATCCCACAACGTTGGTAACATGTCAATTAGTTTGATAGTGTAATTTCGGAACGCACTATCGACGATACATTCAAACAGAAAGTGTTGTGATAGATACTCAGCTACAACACGTCATGATATGTCGGAGCTTGCCATTCAGGCAGACTTTAATGTAGGCTGTTTCTGGTGAATCCATGTGATAAATAAACTATTAATGCCAATTCAAGACGCCATGGCGATGAAACCCTCATTGCATTTTAAACCGCAGAAGATCACGCCATAATATCGTTAAATACAAGATTATGAATCGTGTCCTTGCCTAATATAGGAACTTTGATAATTTGTCTTCCGACGTCATTGGGTCGGTATACGAGTGGGGCATTCATGTTGAGATTTGTTTGTTTGCCAAGCCTTTGCAACTATCTCTGCAGAACGTCGCGAACCTGATTTGGCGACACCACACTGATTGCATCGGGAAAGGATATAGGTAATGAAAGACCTATGCCCTTAATTATGTACTACTTTATTCTTGCGTGGAATTGTTAGTAACAATTTGCATTTTTTTCACTCCAATGTTCGTTATTCTTGAATTTACTATAGTTTAGCTTTGTGTTTGCAGAAATCAAATTCTTTGTTGAAATTTACAAACATTGCTGGTTTTAATTGTGTCTGTCGTAAAGTTTGAGTCAATGAGTAGTTTCATAGATTGTCAGCATTTCATGGATACGTAAATATTTGAGAGAAATTAAAATTACTTTTGAAATCTAAATTGACTCAGCAATTTATTCATCCGTTGTGGAGATTTTAAATTAATTTAAAAATATTTAGTGAAACCACCAAGCGGTCAAAATGCCTACTAATATAGCCATTTCTTATACATCACATTATATTAACGATTAGAGTCTCTGAAAATGAACGAGTGGCTCGATCTTGCCAGACAAAATGTTAATTCAAAAGGAACATCATATTCGGCACAAAAAGGAAATACAACATATGCTGATCCAGTATTTGATAGAAAATTAAAAGTGTTTCAGCTTGAAAAGATAAAATACAGTTAAGAAAGCTTCCGTTTCAGAAACAAATTATGTAAATCAAAATAAGAAGTAACTAGAAGGAGAGAAATGCACTTGTAGAAAGAGAGTGGATGGATAGAAAAATTACAAAACGCAAAGAAAGGTAAATATTGAGAGAGACGAGAAGGAAATACAAATTCGGTGAAAGATAAAGCAGAATAAAAAGCTGTTCAGAAAAATGGAGACATAGAAATGGAGAGATGTGACAAAGAATAGCAAGCGATCTATAGAGAAAGACAAACAGAAGAAAGGGAACTGCATTTGAAATTACAAAAAATTATTACTGAGACTTAGAACACATGCACACACACATCATACACAACGTTAGGTTTAGTGTTACAAAATGTATTAGTAGTTACACTTTTTTTGTAACATAATGAGGTACATATATACTATAATTAATTATACAAGATTACTAAAAACGACTCATACTTTTCTTTATCATTTTCAGTGCTTTTAAATCCCTGTACAAAATGTAATATGAAACCAATAAGCGGTCACAATGTCTACGAATGTACCTTATTATTTTAGATTAAATTCCCGTAACTATCAGATTCTTTACAAATGGACGAGCTGCTCGATCTTGTCAGACAAAGTGTTATTTAAAAAATAACATCATATTTGCTCAACAAAATGCAATAATTAGTGGAAAGGAATATTGTTTAGCTGGCATTTGAATTTGACTAGTAATTCTTATCTGGATTTGATAGGAAATTAAAAGTATTTAGAATGAAACAGATTAAATAGAGTTAAGAAAGCTTCGGATTTAGAAACAAATTATGGAAATCAAACAGAAAAAGAAAAGAGAAGGAGAGAAATGCAATTGCAGAATGCGAGAGCACACACCCTACCACCAATGTAGTATTTTAATGTTACCAGCAATATATTATTTTAAAACATAAAATGAAGCCGATCCGACACTTAAAATTATTGTAAACGTGAAATTAAGAGATCATAGGACTTGGCTGTTACCATGTGTACTTATTGGTATCGATATTGATGTAAACAATTTACCGTGGTACAACAAGGGATGTATGATTACACGATCCAGATATATTATACTTGCTTCAGAGGGCAATTAGGAAATAAAAAATCACAAAGGGTTTGTAGCTTGTAGTGAATGGATGCCTTTTCTTTAAACATAGATCACGCGATATACCCGGAATGACCAGTGGTCGATGCGTTATGAAAGTGTCGTCCCTTCTGCATAGCGACATGAAGTTCCTTGTCGAGTCGACGAAACACCATTGTCTGAACATTTTGGCGTCAATAAAATTTTGTACAATTTTCTGAATCATTTGAATGGTTAGAAAGTTTAAATTGATTGTTCCATGTATCTTGATCTTATCGCACTTGTCAAATGGTTGGAACACAACCAAGATAGAAGGTACCTCAGGATCGTCCGGAACCTATTCCAGTATCTTGACGTACCATGTGCCATAATAATGGTATAGTGTGTCAGTCACTTACGTAAGACAACGTGAGGCAAACAATATTAGTTGACCATAATGGGAACGTCTAATATTTAAGCCTGAACAACAGTAAAGGCATCATACACTTTTTGGGCTTCAGATATATATCCAGTTTAAAAACGAGTCAACTTCTTTGTCACCAATTTGCAAACATTAAGGAATACATCAGGCTAATAACACTTTAAATCGCCTGCGCAGATCCAAGAAAGACAGTTCTTTAGAACTATTTCATCCACCGTTGGTGAATGATTCGATCTTGCTTTTTAATTTTTCAAAGATGAAATAAATCCTTCTGCGCTCAAATCAAACTAAACCTGCTGTTTATAAATTAGTTTTATATAAGTATAATCTACATTCATCTAGACATGTTAGCTTTATAATATACTATTTACGTATGATCTATACAATGTACAATAATGGGCAAATGTCAATCACACATTAAAGGCAAACATTCTCTATTATATTTCAGAGAAATTATAACTGAGATTCGATAGATTTCGTCCTTTTTTGTACCCACATACTTGGTCTGAATTTAAATAGCCGAAGGTTATGTTACATTCCCAATCATATGTCAACACGGGGATTAGAATCAAATCACATTTTGCAGATAACTGCATAACAATTCATACAGAGGAAGACTTTAGTAGTTTTCTGAAAATACTGGTTCTTATTCTAACCTGTACTTTGTTTTATCATATGTTCGTTCAATACATAGAAATGTATAACCAGATGAAGAGGTCTTATCTGTATTATTCGTCTTTGCATGATCATTTCTTTTAGTCCTAAATTTAGAAATGATTATTTGTATTGTTTGCAACAAAAGGGTCCTCTGTTTGTCCTACACAGGCGATTTATTCACATTTCTTACCACAAACACACTAAAACTGTTATGATATCATGTTATTCATATCGCCTTGCAAAGTATCATTCATACCAGTGAAATAGTTGGATTTCCTCACATGTGCACACTCTTTCTCGCAGAATTGACATCTTTGTATGTATATCTATATTGTGTGTGAA
The DNA here is from genome assembly GCA_029339505.1 of Unio delphinus. NCBI lineage: Eukaryota > Metazoa > Mollusca > Bivalvia > Unionida > Unionidae > Unio > Unio delphinus. The sequence goes on along the minus strand of JAQISU010000029.1, from coordinate 581,081 downwards.
ACATGCGTTCAGGGTTGTAGAATATTCTGGAAGATAATTAGTAATTTTTATATCGTATGCTCACTTAGATTTGATTTGATAGCTTTGGTATTTATTACTTTGCATCTGCATGACATTTGTCTTCGTGATAACTTTAAAAATTATATCATAACACTAAGTACCAGTCTGAGTATTTTCTGACACATATACGGTAACAGATCTAGCAATGTAGCATCATATTTATGATAGGTTAAACAAATATATGACAATTGTTACATGATTTTCTTAGTCTACATTTGATAATGTCAACATTTAAGCTACTACAAACGCAAACTTTGTCATAACTATAGCTGTAATAATGGTACCAGGTATCATACGTTACGATTCGAACAATCCTTTCAGAATTCACCTTATAGGCAATATTTCTAACTTTTGAAATGTGATCTCTGGAATCAGGATTCATTCTACAACCTTACTTTTATGACGTTCAGTATGTTTATGTAATGTACTTTATTCCGCTTTCTTTGGTCTTACACTTGCTCTAATCATTCTCTACTTGCATGTAATACATTAAATATTTTGTTTGGTAATATGGCTGCTGACATATTTTGATTCTCCCTTCGTAATATGTATTCTTGTGGATAAATGATTTACTATCTATATAAGGATCTATTCTAGTTTTGACATTTCAGGCAATCAATATTATTATCTCAGCTTCTATTAATTTGGAATTAGATGTCTTATTCGTGTGACATCTCTGCTGGTTCAGTGTATATCATGTATATTTGTAGCAGACGGTAATATAAACTAGTGCCAAAGTCTGACCAGATCTATGCCACGGTATTTTTTAGACAAATTTCATCAACCGTTGAAGAATAATTCGATCTAATTTTCCAAGGTGAAATAAATGCTTCTGCTAGCAAATCCAACTAAACCTGCTGTTTACACATTAGTTTTATATAAGTATAATCTACAATCTTCTAGACATGTTAGGTTTATAATATACTGTGTACATATGATCCCTACAATATACAATAATGGGCAAAAGTCAACCACACAACATTGTCAAGTATTCTCTATTACCGTTCAGATAAATGTATAACTGTGATTCCATAGATTTCGACTAATTTGCTTTTTCATGCTGGGCCTGAATTTAAATAGCTAAAGATGATGTCACAAACCCATTCATAGGTCAGCACGATGATTAGTTTCATATCACATTTTGCAGATAACTGCATGACAATTCATACGGAGGAAGAGTTTCGTTTTCTAACCATATTGTTTCTTTCTCTAACCTATACGATATTGTACTATATTGTCGTTCAATACATAGCAATGTATAATCAGATCAAGAGGTGTTATCTGTAGTATTAGTCTTTTTATGATAATTATCATGTCTTTTAGTCTTAAATTTATAAATGATGATCTGTATTGTTTCAAACCAAAGGGTCCTCTATTTGTCCTACACTGGCGATCTGTCTACATTTCTTTCAACAAACATAGTAAAACAGTTATCATATTATGTTACTCATATCGCCTTGCAAGGAGTCATTCATCCCGGTGAAAAGGATGGATTTCATCACATGTGCACACTCTTTCTGGCAGAGTTTACATCATCGTATGTATATTTATAGTGTGTGTTTAACATGTGACCAGGGTTGTAGTATATTCTGGAAAAAATTAGTATTTGTATACACTATGCTCACTTATATTTGACTTCGTAATTGCGGTATTATTTTGCATCCGCATGGCATTTGTCATGGTGATTACGTTAAACAAACATATGACAATTGTTACATGATTTCCTTAGTCTAAGACAATGTTAACATTTCAGCTACTACAAATGCAAACTTTTCCATAACTATAGCTGTAATGATGGTAGCAAATATGATATACGTTACACTTCGAACAAACGTCTCAGAATTCACCTTATAGGCAATTTTTCTAACTTTGGAATTGTGATCTCTAGAATCAGGATTAATTGTACAACCTTAATTTCATGATGCACAGTATGTTTATACAATGTACGTTGTTCAGCTGTCTTTGTTCTTAGACTTTCTCTAAACATTCTCTATTTACATGTAATACATTCAACTATTGATTGTTTAAGTTGTATTCCTTTTGTGATATGGCTGCTCACATATTGTGATGCTCCCTTCGTAATATTTATTCTTGTAGATAAATGATTAACTATCTATATAAGGATCTATTCTAGTTTTTACATATCATGCAATCAATAATATTATCTCAGCTTCTATTAATTGACATCAGATGTTGTATTCTTGCAACATCTATGCTGGTTCAGTGAAGTCCATGCATATGTATAGCAGAAGCTAAGATAAAATGGTGCAAGGTCTGACCAGATCTATGCCACGGCTTAGTATCCATTTATATACTTAGTTTGACCCATCTAATAGCATTATGAAGTTAATACAATCTTTCTGAGCACCTGCGTTAAAGGTTTCTAATTTATATGTGGATTATTATTTGCAGAATTTTCAAAGTGATGATAATATGTATTGTTTTCAAAGATGGATTAATTAGTTGAAGGAATATCAACTTTGATTAATCTGTTATTAGGAAAACCATTATCAGTATACTCTAAACATCTGATCTGGGACTTTTATATCTCTTTTCGATCATAACAGTCTCTATTATGCAGAAATGTTACTCTCGTTCCCTTGCATTTTTGGTAAACGGGATACTTTAACTGTAATAAGTTTAATTTGTGTTCAAATTTATTTATTTTGAATTCAATGTGCGTTTATATCGTGTCCCAGCTGTAGTGAAAATTCAAGTATTGCATATCAAGAATTAGTCTGGTCCCCTGCTTAGTATGCTCCCATGCTTTGCACTCCGCTATACTAAGTCAGGTGAACGCCGACGCCATATTGTCACGTGATCAAAACAAATGGCCTCACCTAGAGAGATATCGGTAATCTAACCGTGGCACATTTATTGCTTTAATATTCAGTTTGTTAGTGACACAATGCGAATTTTACTAATACTTTCGATTTGAAATATAACAGGCGCTATCTTGTGTTAAAGCTTAACCAGCAAATCGGCTACATTGGTATTTTTACAAATATTTATACAATTAGGCGACGACGAAGTATAGGGATACACACAACAATTTTTGTTAAATATTGCACCTTTCCCACTGGATCATCTCAAAAATTATATTTCCAATCGATTCCTTGATAAATTTTACGTCGAAATTGATATAAGGTTATGTACGGCGGCTTTATTTTATCCCAAGATTAAGACGAAAATATCTTCCCCATTTTACCAGGGGTGAGGGTAACGATTGTTTCGCAAATAACGCACATTTTACACTTCGTCATCTAAAATATTTAAGTTACAATTAATTCCTTGACCAAATTTATATAAATATGTATATATCGTTTTCCGTGACAGCCCAAATTTTGTCAAATATTATGATAAATATAACAACCCTCTTCTACGAAGGGTCGAAAGTGACATTTTGTCAAATATTGCACATTTCGACTGCATCAAGTACGACATTTCATTTGCTATCGATTACTTGATAATTATTATGTCGGACTTTGTATAAGGTGGTAGATGACATCCTTAATTGGCCATAGGTTGATATCAATTCCCTTATTGAAATAAAAAAGGGGGGGGGGGCATCTCATTGTTCCATTTTAAATCAATTGCTTGATCAATTTTACATTGATATTGATGTATGGATGAACATGAGTACCCACATTTTGTGAGAGATTAGGACCAAAACACCAATATTTCTGTCAGTTCCATTTCAAATTGATTTCATGAAAGAAAGTGGCATAGCATCCCCTACAACCTGGGGTGGTGGTGAAGGGGTCTAAAATACCATCATACACACTTTACTGGTAGTGTGCCCTATCAGTAAATCTTTGGGAGAGTATGACCCAAATTTATTGCCACATCACTTACATTGATACTGTATATCACATACAGTAAAACCTGTCTTGAGAGACCACAATCACCATGCACAGATTTATTCATTATATCGTGTTATGACCTGTTATGAAAGACCAATTGTCTTGACAGACTATTATTGTTTGGCAGAAGGGGTGGTCTTTCAAGACAGTTTCTACATTATTACTGTAAAAATATTCTATTCATTAGCAAGGCACATTAATTGCCTCCACATGATACAAATTTAATGTGCTACTGTGTTGCAAGATTTTTAAAATAAACAATGAACTGAATTCAGGTTCCATTTACATGCTTGGTAAGATTCTTCAAAAGTCACTCAATATATCATCATAACAGAAAGACAATATTAGTACATTTAATGTTAAGCACTGTACAGAAGTTTACATTTTATTATCACTAATTTGATTTGCTTCCATAATGAATGCTCTTTTCATTATATAGTTTATAAAATTCTAAAACTTAGTTTAAACTTAATTTTAAGTATCAATGTAATGGAGATGCATTATTAAGGCTAACATTGTAGACAAGTTGAGACCGATGTTTCATATTTATTTTGCACTTTTCATCATTACCGAAGTATGACTTGAAATTGAACAGTATTTTCATTTCTTATACTGTCACAATCATTCATACAAATATATGTCCTAACAGTGATTTCTCAATTTAATCAAATGTGTTGTTATATTTAAATATACAAACCAATAAAACTCACTGACATGTTTATTAAAGGAATCACTGAGCCTTGTTTGATTAAATATGAACAGTAATAACTCTCGAGTTACTTCGATTTAAATAGAATGGTATCAAATAAACATATGCACATGTGACTTTCTTAGTTTCTCTTTTTCATCTGTCATTGTCATGTTCTGATAACTGAATACATATAGTAATATGCAAATGTGATACATATTTCAATTTATGCCATTGTGTGTGTGTGTGTGTGTGTGTGTGTATATATATATATATATATATATATATATATATATATATATATATATATATATATGAAAAGAAAATAACTTGAACATGGCAGCATGTCTTAAGATTGTTTTGTGTGTGTGTATATATCTCAAATGAGTTCATTAATAAGAAATAAGTTGTGTAAATTCCTATCAACTGATTCAAAAAAGATTCAATAAGAAGTATCAATTATACTTGTGTTATGATTAACATCAACTTAAACACGCATTCTGCATACACTTTGTACAGTATTATTACTGAAACACGTCACCCTATCATGATGCATGTAGTTTTCATGATAATTATTAAATATGCATCAACAGAATATTACTCAAACTTGGTTAAAAGTGTCAATTAGTGAAGTATTTGTCAAGTATATGTGTGAGATACATGTATGTGCAGTCCTTTTGAAGCATACAGGGTTTCTACTCAAGATGTGCTAGAGAAAGAAAAACTAAAACGGTAGTAAGAATGAACATTTTCTAAGGATTTTTTCTCAACATCAACATATTTCAACTAAATTGGATGACAAAAATACATTGTATGGTCTTTAATATCCTTTATCATTCAGATAGTAATGGTATCTTCCAAAACACATATGCACACACACACACACACACACACACACACACACACACCTCTAAAAAAACTTGCTTCAAATAAATTGAGACAGATTTAACTGACAGTAAAAATCACAATATTTTAATGACATGTAATTTTTATAAATGTTTCAGAAGACACAGTGAATAAATGGCTTCATAATATGATTGCTTTGCTGACTGAAATTTTTTATTTAATCACATATATACTTACTGATATATTGCATCCTTCATAAACATGATTGTTTGCCATTTCATAATCACATGTGCACTTATTGATGTATTGCAACCTTCATATACCTGGTTGTTTGCCATTACATAATCACATGTACACTTATAGATATATAGCAACCTTCATAACAATGGTTGTTTGCCAGTGTTATATTATCAAAGCTTTCTCATTTTCATCCTATTTGCAGATGCCTTACTTAGATCGGATGTGTATTCTCAAACGAGTTGTCATTAAATATAACCAGACAATTCTTGCTTCAGAGACACCAATTAATGGGCTCAGGCCCAGACAAATAGATGCTTTGTACAACCTGAGAGAATCTAAAGACTTAGTTGTTTTATTACCCACAGGATATGGAAAGACTTTTTTAACTGATTCCATTCTACCTTCAGTGCAAAGTCATAGTACTGGAACCTCTCAATGTCATTTTTAATCAGCTTTGCTCAACACTTGATGGGCATGTGATACATGTCACTGAACATTTTCTGCTTAGACTCGAATAAGCAGCAACATAGAAAGAAGTGAAAATGACAAGCTTGTAAAATTTAACAAACAATTTATTAAGTACAAATATTTTCATAAAAGAAAATAAATAAACTTACGGTTTTAGAGAATCAAGTACAAAAATTAATCCAAAAAGAATACACAATATAATCCACTAATGGAATTACAATTGTCCTGATAATAAAATGCCCTAACAGTTCCTGGTTCGAATCTTGATGATGTAATCCAATATGGACGATGATGTCACATGATGAAGTCAGTTTTAGTTTTATAATAATCCAAATGAGCACAAGTAATTTCTAGATAAATAACACAATAATTCCTCTTGATCCCAAACAAATTGAAATGATTTACACTCAAACAATAAAACACACATCTTGTATTCCAAAGCCCAGACTAACTACTGAACTTTTCTCTGCCAAACAATAATTTAAATACGTTTTTACGTAAACAGGAAAGGGGTCTTGACCTTCCAGAATCTCTCAGAACAATCTCACATTCAAGAAATCACGTAACCAGCAGGATCTAGAAAGATGTCCTTAGAATCAATCAATCATTTTTAAAATAAAGCTCTAATGTCCTTGGAATAAACCAATCATTTTAGAAGCTTTTTTACACATCCATTTCTTGAAAATCTCTCCCAACTAACAAATTTTAAACCCAAAATGTCAAATTTTAATCTAACAAACAGACAATAAAAATAAATATAAATGACTTATATCAAATATACGTAACACTTATGCATGGGTGAATTTTCGTATATGGTTGGACACCCAGAAGACATACTGGATAAGAATGTTCTTGAATGCCTACTTGAGGCTGAATGGACAAAGCAACAGGTATGCTAGATTATTGATGAAGCCCACTGCATCAAGCAGCAGTTAAAAACATTTGGGTAAGAGGGCAGCAATCTTGTAACAAATAAGTTAAGGTGAATAAAAGTGTCCAACTCAATCACTGTATCACCCAAATTGTATCATGTCTGATAAAAATGAAATGTGCCAATAGGAAATAATTTTCCCTACTTGCTGCCAAGACTGGTCACAACTACTGATGTCTAGATTATGATTATTTTAAAAGGATGAGAATTCAATGTCTGTTTTAGTGTTGCTCTAAAGTAAGAGTTTCCTGAACCATAGCTTAACAAAACATGCAAGTAGCAATAACATCTTCTGAAAAAAAATTAATAATTCCAAGATGCACTATTTGACTAAATAATATACTGAGTGCTAGCTTTCTATTAAAGTATTCAAGCACTGAAAAAAATTGGGGATACAATGTTTAAAACCTTGAAAATTCAGAACGTATGCCATGGATTGTCATTAAGTTAAACTGTTGAAATATTGAAATCATAACAATACATAACAAACTATAATAAGTTAGACATTTTCATGAGTCTGTTCATTTTTCATAGTGATAGCTATTATCTTCTGTACAAGTGAGAATTCCACAAACCTATTGTTCATAAGTATTGAGTATAATACAAGTCCTAACTTGGGCAGAAGTGACCTAATAGGCTGAATCATGCCAAGTTTGCCTGTTGGCAATGCTACTGCTAGTAATACTTCAGTCAATATAGGGTTACTCAGAAAAAGTTCCGTGCATGTATCATTCCATGAAAAGGCAGTTAAATCGCAATTAGGATATAATATGCTGCTTTCATCCCTTATACATTTGGAAGATGCTTTTTGTTCAACTTCCCAAATAAGTAACATCTTTACAGCTTTTCTGAGTGACTCACTATTTAACACAGTCTCAGCAATTGTTTCCGTGGAAGTATATAGAGCAGCTTGCAGCAATGTTGCTCTATCAGATAGAGTTACATCATCAAATAATGATAACCTTGTATCTGATAATTTGGTAGCTAATGTTTCCACTTCATTTTTTGATGTTGGCAATTTATCACATACAGAAATATAGCTCCACTCTCTTTCAGTTTCTGTGAAAAAGAGATATGTAAAGATCAAATAATACATATATCATGTTTTTTAAAATTAATATTAAGTGGAAGGACTAAATGTTGTGTGTGAAGGGGCCCCGAGTGGTCTAAAGCGCTGTCCATTACGGATCACTGCCATCTCACCTCTGTCTGCGTGGGTTCGAGTCTATGATTCGGCTAATGTAGTTATGTGAGAAAGCTTGCCAGTAGCTTCTCGTGGGTCCGTGGTTCTTTCCGGGGGTTTTCCGGGTTCTTCCTCCACCATTAATACTGGCCGCCATGTATAGCCTATATTGTGCTTAAAAATGGCGTTAAACCATAAAAAAAAAAAAATGTTGTGTGTAGTTAAAAGAGTGACATTCCAATAGAAGTATTTTGGCTACCACAAGGAATTGAGGTTAGTTTTTTGATTGTGTCAATGGACTATTGAGGTATAGCTTATGCAAAGCCATTTCTCCAGATTGATTGGCTGTATCAATGCGTGTAAGATATTATCTGCTGAAACAAATGAAGATTATAGTTTAACAGCCTTTTCTGATTTTTGGGCTTCAATGCCTGTCAATTTTTTATATCCACAGACTGACATTAAGTGTCAAAGGTTTTAAATTATTATATCACAATTTATTGATATTTCTCTATATTTAATTTAAGCTTAAAATGCCAGCTCAAAAACCTACCTTCTCAATTGTCTTTACCTCAAAATTTGTATTACAGTGTGATGCTTTTTAAACAAATGTATACCTCATGTTTTATACCTTATGTCCAAGACTGGTAAAACTGGGTCTGTTTGTGTAGATATTCTACAAGTATAAATGTGATCATACTGAGTCGATGCTTCATTTTTCTTGAACTGTTGGACATGTCACTAATTGTGGTGCTTTCATCAGTGACCAAACATACAGAAGGGAAAAAGCATTTCACCCTGACATGCTGTGATTTGCATGAAGCTCCTAAACAATCATGAAGAAAAAAATTCATATACCAGTAAAGATTTTTAAAACACACACCATACCCATTCAATGTAAAACATAAAAGGACTACACACACACACACACACACACACAAACTATATTACTGTACGTGCTACAACCAAATAATCAAAAACATTAGGCTAAATAGGTAAGTTGAGTTTCTCTAAAAAAAAATCACTAAAAATATACACATCAATTTAGTTTCAGAGCCTTATTTACATGAAAATAGTAGACAAACACTTCCAGGAGGCCATATTGTTTGCTTGGGTGTGTTTGATTTATTGTTGTTGCTGTGAACTTGTTGCCATTTCTCAGTTAACCCAAGAAAACCCTGGGAAGAACCACCAACCCATGGGAAGCTACTGGCAAGCTTCCTCACCCACATTGGACAAGCAAGACTTGAACTTAACACCAAATTCCATTATTTTTGTATAGTGTGGCCTTGGTTTTAATGACTTGGCATGCACTAATAAAGTTTAATTACTTAACAATGTCAATTAATTTGCTCTAAATGTAAATCCTTATTATGGCACTTATGTTTCAAAATCATTGACAACAAGAACTGAAAAAGGCTAATAATGCCTGACCTATGGCAAGTTGCTCATAATGCCTGATCCATGACAAGCAGCTCATAATGCCTGACCCATGACAAGTGGCTCATAATGCCTGACCTATGGCAAGTGGTTCATAATGCCTGACATGGCAGGTGGCTCTCAATGCCTGACTAATGGCAAGTGGCTAATAATGCCTACCTATCTCAAGTGGATAAACATGCCTGACCTATGACATATGGCTAATAATGCCTAACATATGGCATGTGGCTAATAATGACTGAACTATGGCAAGTGGCTAATAATGCTTGACCTATGACAAGTGGCATATAATGCAAAACATGATTCAAAGATAAGTAAATATATTAAATGGGGTAATGCCACAAACATTTTCTTTGAACTATCAACCTTTGATTTTTTGATGATATAGCATATACTTTTTGCCACACAAACTCCAGAAAATGAAGCCACGCCCATTATGATACACTAAACTAAGACTATTCACCAGTTCTAGCAATTAGAAATTCATGGGCCTTTAAAACAAAAGACCTTGAGAAAGTGTGAAGTATACAACCAAACCAAGCTGACAATAAAAATTAATATTTCCTAATCAAAGACCATTAATAAAATATTTTAAAATCACAATATGTATCATAATTATCTGTCATGCTAGTTAATGGAATGCATTCATTTTAAGTATACTGTTTCAGAGTTGGTGACGGTACAGTTAAAAGGTAGGTAGTGTTAATATCTAAAGAGATTCATATTCTGTTTCTAAGTGTAACCTGATTTCTCAAGGCCAGTAGTTTGGAAAATGTAATGTGCACACTCCTCCCAGAATTTGTTAACATTTGCTTTTGGTATCCCATGCTCCTCCACAAACTCCATCATTGCTAACTTCTCTTCTTTGCTCCATTTCTTGTATGATCTATTTTGGTCTGGGGACTGGAATCAATAAACATTTATGAGCTATAATGTTTGAAATTAACTGTAAGTACAAGTTGGTACTTATCATATAAATCTTAGACTATTAACAAATACTTTTATCAAGAATTAGGAAAGACAAATAACTGTTAGTTAATTACCTATTGCTACTTAGTAATGCAAATATTTATCTATTGTTTTCATTTTCAATCCTTAATGTTACAAGGCTGCTAATTGCATAAAAATGTAAGAAAATTATCTGCTTACAACTATTATAAGAAACAAAACACTAGAGTATATAATGAAAATAATTCTGGATGACAAGCTAAAAACCAATAAAATGTGTGCTTATTTGTCATTTATATATCAATGTAAAAACACACATGATGTCATAAAATACAATACATTGGTCCTGCAATACAGTAAATGTAGGTGTTACACTGTGTTTGATATATGCCTATAATAATAGCAAGGTAAACATTCATATATAATCAGTGATTATATTTTTTTAAAGTACAGTACCTCGTTATAATTATAAATACTTTTTATATTCCCATGTGTACCTTACAAATGCATAAAGATAAACAATTGATTTTAATTAATACTTATTTACTTGACTTACTGATGAGTTAAAATCAAAAAAGTCATGTATAGTTTTAAGAGAATATATGTTTCACTTGTGTAACATATCTGATTCAAGTATCAACATAAAATGAGCATCTCTTTAAACAAGGTCTTGAATGTAAATCTTGAGGATAGACATTCAGAATTTTTGCAAAGTTAATCAGTACATAATATTGCCAACTGCAAATGTAAATAGATATTATAATATACCTGTAACTGTCCGCGCTTCTCTATCTGCACAGGAAACTTTCCTGTTGGTGATGACCTCTGTCTTTTACAATAGGTGTGGAAGCTAGGATGACACTCCATTCTATAAAAAAAAATTTAGAACATTTCAAGAAACATGTTTTTTATATTTTATTCTCATTTGGTATCTAACAATAAATTCAGTGTATTTTTAAATGACACAATAATTATTACTGGTATTAATTTTGTAACAATTTTGTATTGTAAACGAAATATAGATATAATAAGATATTTTTGAAAGCATCTTTTTATGATAAATGCTTCACATATCTTGTGTTATTGTCAGTCATTAAACATGCAATGTTTTAAATTTAAGTTCCCTTAAAAAAGGATATTTATTTAACTTAATTAATACCATGAAGATTTCATCATAAACTTTTGCATGTATGTATTGTTTAATTTAATAATTGATTTTTAAAAAAATATGCCCATGTAAACAAAGAACACCAGAGTAAATAAGATTTTACCAATTTGGTACATTTTGGTTGTCAAAATGAGATAATTTAGATTTTTCATGCCATACTCCATCTCAATCCAAGCCTCCAGCAAACACTCATAAGTGAAGGCTTGTGTTTTGGTTTTAATAAGTGCTAGCTACACATGTACAGAGGAATCCTTTAACCATCCCTATTCCCTTCTAAATATCTCTGCTTTGTCTCTCAAGACAATTCCTTTAAACTGTGTTGTTTTATATTGACTCCTCTTATTTTTAATGTTTTTAAAATCTAACATTAAATCATGAATGATGTTTTGTCTCTATTGCCTAAAAAGGTGATATCCAGAATATGATAAAGATGCATTAAGTCATTTTATTGCAAAAAATGTACTACCCTCTTTGAGGAAATCCTAGCTAAATCATGATTAATATTTGGCAAATGGCAAAACCTGTGCTGTTACATGTACCAATATATTAATGTCAATGTAAAATTGATCAAGCAATTGATTTAAAATGGAACATTGAGATGATGATGTCTAAAATATTCCATCTTTGGCAATATTTCACCCCCCCCCGCTTCATTTAAGGGAATTGATATGAACCTATGGCCAATTAAGGATGTCATCTACCACCTTATACAATGTCCGACATAATAATTATCAAGTAATCGATAGCAAATGAAATGTCGTACTTGATGCAGTCGAAATGTGCAATATTTGACAAAATGTCACTTTCGACCCTTCGTAGAAGAGGGTTGTTATATTGATCATAATATTTGACAAAATTTGGGTTGTCATAGAAAACGATATATACATATTTATATAAATTTGGTCAAGGAATTAATTGCAACTTAAATATTTTAGATGACGCTGTGTAAAATTTGCATTATTTGCGAAACAATCGTTACCCTCACCCCTGGTAAAATGGGGAAGATATTTTCGTCTTAATCTTGGGAAAAAATAAAGCCGCCGTACATAACCTTATATCAATTTCGACGTAAAATTTATCAAGGAATCGATTGGAAATATAATTTTTGGAGATGATCCAGTGGGAAAGGTGCAATATTTAACAAAAATTGTTGTGTGTATCCCTATACTTCGTCGTCGCCTAATTGTATAAATATTTGTAAAAATACCAATGTAGCCGATTTGCTGGTTAAGCTTTAACACAAGATAGCGCCTGTTATATTTCAAATCGAAAGTATTAGTAAAATTCGCATTGTGTCACTAACAAACTGAATATTAAAGCAATAAATGTGCCACGGTTAGATTACCGATATCTCTCTAGGTGAGGCCATTTGTTTTGATCACGTGACAATATGGAGTCGGCGTTCGCCTGACTTAGTATAGCGGAGTGCAACGCATGGGAGCATACTAAGCAGGGGACCAGACTAATCAAGAATGTTTTAACTTGTGTTTGTTTTGGGTGGGTTCCTAAGTCATTCATATATATATATACATATATATATATATATATATATATACATATATATATATATATATATATATATATATATATATATATATATATATATATATATATATATATATACACATACAGAGATAGAGAGATAGAGAGAGAGAAAGAGAGACATTTAAAATTAAGTAAAGTCTCCTTGAAGAGAAACCTATAGGTGTACCTACTGAATCTAGGACACAATATTAGCAATATCGTTATATTTCCAAAATATATTAAAGATGACAAGAATATAACAATCGTAGCTTTTATTTTTGTATTATGTTTTATTTTTGTATTATGCCTGGAACGAAATGATACATTTGAGTTGAACTAGACAGACAACTAGTACATCGCCTGCATCTATTTGAACCATGGCAAGCATAACTATTAAAAGAAGAAATGTCAACATAATGTGAAAGAAAATAAGTAGTTCAAACAAAAGATATTAGTGGACTTGATCCAATACAGTTGCATTGGATAAATACAATCATCAATTAACAACTAAGACGCTTCTAACGCTCTACAAAAGTTATTATTACAAAATGGTTAGGCCACTAAATCGAATGAATGGAAAGAAAATAATCTTGAAAAAAAGTCTGGTTAAAACAATGTCCTGAATCGTTTAAGTATTAAGTACGATAAGATGATCTATTCATAAAATCGCTTAACACATAATAATTAACTCTGTTTCTGTCTCTCTCTTACTGTGTTGTCATATATATCAGTATTAATTATTTGTTTAAGGACGCAATAGCTTCACCAGTAAAATGGGACTACTGAAAAGCCGACCATTTTGTTATTACAATGATATTAAACTAAGTTTCCTGCTAAGGCATTGGACGTTAGCAAATAAGATGGTTACACCTAAAATGAATACTACTGTAAAAGCGTACTACAATGATCAAATTAAGAAGCAACAAAAATTTGCATGCTAAACATGCATTCAAAGAGCCAAACCTGGCTGATGAATTTTAAGCAAATCATGCATTATAACTATTTTATACATATCAAATGGATGGAAACTGCAAAATGTGACACATTGCCGATAAATAATATTAGTTTGGTACTGCCAACATTTATGAGTTGGAGAAAACGAGTAATCACTAATAACGACTAAATATAAATAACGAAAAATAACATACAGCTTTGATGAATATAATGAAACGCTATGTCGGAGTGATATGGATTAGCAGGAAACGCAAACGGATTATTCCTCTAGTATACATTTAATTGGATGCAGTTGTATTATAAAATGTGCTCAAAGACATAGCTGTGACGGAAATGTTGATATATAAGCATTGATGATATAGTAAATCGAGCATTTTTTTATTCTCATAGGGAATTTAAATAGCTAGTCAATCAGTGTTTTAAAACAGAGTCAAGGAAAGTTCATAATGCAATATGAATGCAATAGGAAAGAAGACAAGATTATATAGAAAGCCATAATGAGGATGGGTTAAACAGGAGGTTCTATAAAACGATCAAACAATGAGAGGATGTATAATTCAATGAACGTACAGCAACGAAGAAATCTAAAACTTGTTTCATCAGAACATAAAAAGTCAATGAAAACACATTAACTCTCGGTTGTTTAAATGTATCCTTTGTAGCCTGATAATTGGTCTATGCTATTTACAAACAGTTTATTTGATTTTTTACAAACACTCCTTGAACTGTTCAAAAGATGCATTACATATATTTAGTATGTGCGTCAAGTTTACGTGTGTATCCCTAATGTCTATGACGTTGCTTAGAAGAACGTCAAAAACATAGTCCCTGCAGCAAAATCAGCCCACTACTTAATCAAGGAATGTTCAAGTTTCAAAGAGCTCCTCGAGATTACTAACATGTGACTGTCAAGTGATAATTATACACCACTTCCAGCTATCATCTCTTCAGTATACCTTCTGAATCTGTTTGCAAATTTATTCTGTGGGAAAGTACGACCCATTAGAGATAAGCTTAACAACACAATTGCGACTGACTCATCGCCAACATACATTTGCGATACAGCATTTAATTGGCAATCGTAAGCAACATTTCAACCTGTCTATATGGATTCAATTCATGCAATGGAGATTGAGAGCACACAAACTCAAATGAACTGCTGCTTGAGTGCATAGATCATTGTTCAAAACTGCACTTTTAAAGTCCAGTTTCTGATATCACACTCCAATAAACAGTCTTAGACAAAGTTGTTCTAACCCAACTTGTATCACATCTGAATTCAACAGTCTTCTTAGCAATGTACAGCATGTACATCGGCTTTGCCATGGTACTGAAACCACTCTTCTAAAATTAGTTAATGACATTCATTCTGCGTAGGATAGCGTTAAAGAGAGCAGTGCACATCCTTTTGATTTCTCCCATTTAATTTAATAGACCATTTTATAGAACTTCACCGTCTCCAGCATGTACGTCTAATTTACAACACATCCTTCCTCTGGTTTAAGTCCTGCTTGGTCTACAGGACACATTATATCTACAAATGGAATACAATCCATCAGTTGATCTATGTTGGTGTGTTCTACCGGGTATGTTCTCGAACACGTTCTCTTCATTATGTACACACAGGGCTCTCACGTGTCATAGATATGCCACCAGTGTATCACCAATTGTACGCTGATGACATTAAAATATTTGAATATAGAAACGAAACAAACTGATGCTAGAGATGTGTATGTTGGATGGATTCCGGTAACAATATACGGATGAATGACGATACAACTCAGGCCAATCTGATCACAACCCAACGACTTTCTCATTCCAATCACTTGTCTTGAAGAATAAATAACATTACATTAAATTCACACAGTCAGTACTAAACCTAGGTGTTACTCTGGACAGTACTCTCTTTGTGAACCAATTTGGAATGAACATATGCAATGCTGCATATCTTGAGCTGAGACGCATCAGATCCATTCGCAAATATCATCAATTAATGTCACAAACCCCATTGTGTGTTCATTAGTGTTTTCAAGGGACTCTTTTATTCAATTATGTCTGGTTTGTCTCAATATCTACTCCGTACAGGCTCAGATCATCCTTAGCCTACCTCGATCAGAGCACACCTCCCCGGAATTATATATCTTACACTCTCTATCAACTCTCTATCCATTTGTCCAAAATCATAAACAAAATTTATATTCTGTGTTACGTTCACTGACGGTCTCCAGTCCGTCATACCTATCTGGCCTCACCCTTGTGAACACACCAGCAAGATACGTACGCTTCTCTTCTCACAATCGTATACCCATCGTTCCCACTTTGAAAACGAAGCGATAAGGACAACGTTCGTTTGCAAACCGGGGACCAGCAATGATGACTAAATTACTCATCCAAATTAGACACAATGACACTGTGATCCTTTTAAATGTTGCTTTTAAAACTCATCATTTGCGACTGCAGGAACAAACTTAAAGACCTTATAATGTATCCTACATTAAATATTTTTTTCATATTTTGTATTTTTTATTGTTTGTTTTCTAATTTCATGGTGTTTTGTTTTCTTGTTTCTTGTGGTCATATCATCACATATGTTTTAAAGTGCTTATAGCTTATAAAGATTAGACGATATTTGAAGTCCTCATTATTTGTTTTTATTATTAAGAAACGAGATGTTAATGTAGAAACATATTTTTGCCTTGATGCTCTTTTACATTCATGAAATGAGTGGAATCAATAGCCTTGTAAATACGAACTTACTTGAAACTTGATTCGTCAGACAATTATTAAATTGCTTTTCGTTGTCTGACGTCTTCGTCATATATTTGAGCAGCATCATAGATGGCGAACGGACTTTCTTACAAAAAGGTCATTTTTGGAAACTAAAATCTTGCTACAAAAATGAAAATTTCAAGGTCAATAACGCACCTCCAAAGCCTCTAACAGACTGAGAGTTCTCTAACGGTTAGCGTTGTGATTGTTACTTTCTCTTTGGTCCCTCCTTTTTTAAAATTTGTATGTATGTTCGTTTCCCCGCCGGACATTTTGGTGAGGATATGTCCTCTCTGCTTTTATAATATGTGAATAACGTAATCATTATTTTATATCAATAATGGCGCCATTAATATAGTCTGTTACAACTAGGTAATCTTAAGAGCGACTCGAATCAATTAAAACATCTTCCCGTCCATTATTCCGTAAAATGTTTTTACAAGAACGTCATTAGTCTCATGTGTCTGGTTCAGAACAATTTATTACACCTGTTATTAAAGTTACTGAAACTGTTGCAGATGTTACTAATGATCCTCTTCCAACTTTACATGAAACCGCTAAAGCAACTAAAAAAATGGCGAAATGAACTAAGAGAAGTAAAACGATATTGCGAGATCTTCCGGCTTAAAAATATGCTGCTCAATAACGTGGCAGAGGCAAGACAAACAGTACTTGAATGTAACGAAACAGTTGCAAACGGACGTTGTCATATATCAGAACCAAAACTAAAACAAAACAAAATACATTTAGGTGAGTGAAATAACAATGAGTGTGTTTCCAACAATACGAAGAGGTAAAATTACGTATTTCTGCCTTGGATAGTTAAAATGATAAAATAATACATTTTAACTGGCCTACCCTAATAAATATATGAAAGGTTAAACCTGGTACGATTGGATTTATAACCACACTATATTATTTATAGGATCGATATAAGAAAGATGTAAGATAATAATTCCATTTATAAAATAAATTAATGTATTTGAAAATAACTAGACGACTAGAATCACAACTATTTGGATTAGAAGAACAACTCTCAAACAATTAGTGTTGCAAAAGCCGACCGAGAAAAAGAAAAAGACCCGAAATTTAGTCAAAGTAGACAAATATGGGAACTACGTTCATCACCAATTAAACAAGAAGAAGAAACAACTGCATGTGATGTTCTACTCAAAGAATTGGTTTTATTGTCCTTGTACTAGCAGTTACTTTTCGGATTGATTTAACACGATTAGAAATTCTGTTTCGAGAAAAACGTGCTTTAAATAAATCTACTGATAATGATGCAAACCCCAAGGATTACTTGTCACTCAATTTGTTGCTTTCAGATCAATACAATTGTTCATTTTTATTCTTTAGAATCATTACAGCAATGAACATTAAACTGGGTATTCACTACCTTCAGAGAACAGATCATTTATTTATTGAAATATTATTTTGTCCGCCAGTCTCTACAATTGTAGACTTAGCAAATCTTATATTATATATTTTAATTTATATTTTTGTTATAATTATAATATATAAGAGTTATAAATATTATCTAGGATTAAGATTGAGCCCTGTAAATACAGAGTTGAGCTTGACTAAGAACGCTTGACTTGCCGAATCGAGTTCTGGTTCATTCGACCAAACATCTGATAAATAGATCTGCTACTTTATATCTACTTACAACTGAAACATCAGTTAATGCGTGTTTGTATGTGCTTGATATATGTCTACTGGTTTTGATGGTATCGTGTGGTAAAAACAAAATATATGTCTAATGAACTTCATTAGAAACACTGAAGTCAAATTGCGTACTGATTTTGTTTAGATGGTGGTAGATAAATCTGCCATATTGCCTTTTTTGCAAACAAATTCGTAGCAACAGAACGAGTAACATTTGCTGCATCAGCGAGCTTACTAAGTCCTGCTATTAGGCTAAAATAGATCGATTTCATTATAATCATAATACTAACTAGCATGAGCAAATAATACCAGATACAACCTAACTATGGGAATGGAGAGGTCATTTGGCATGCAATAAACATTATAAAATAAAATATGATTAAATGTTAATTTTTGGGATTAGACCTAAATGAAATCAACATGTATACAAATGTACATTTTAAAATTTGAAAGTGAATGATTATTTAATATAGTTTTTTAGGTTTCATTTGCTGTTTAGTTTATTACGATTTTCTTTGTCACAAAGGCTTCAGATAAACAAGGCAGTACCGTACAAAATAGCGAGCAATGCAATGCAATTCACACGCTTCTCATCAAATTAGAAATCTAGAAAAAATGTTTTAGCATAAATGATGCAATTTCCCTATTGCCAGTAATCTGAAATTCATGACAATGATATTCCTGATAATGGAAGCTGATAAATGGCATTTCAGACAGCATTGAGAATGCTATATTATCTGTAACGTTTTAATGTTTCAGGTCATTTAATCTGAATGTAGCTCATTTGTTTAAAATACTTGATGTGAAAAGAATTAGGAACTTTTATTTATATTTGATGGTGATCTGCAAATTTATAAAAACTATGCGATTCTATGGGGACCAATTAGTAGTGAAAAAGACAAAATTGCTGGATTGTTCTTGTCTTGTTTTTAAATCTGCATCTACTTTTATAAGGTTATAGAGTATAAATTATATGTAATTTGCAAATTAAACTTTATAGAGACGTATATGCCTACAAATTGGTAAATTTGCCAGTGGTAATTACAATGTTCTCTTAGATTTCATTCTGGTAATTTGATTAATTTCAATCGAGGCCAAGGAAGTTAAAATCAGAAATACAGTTTTGTTATTGGTACCTTTTCATCTGTTTCTTAAGCAAAATGATTTAGTTTTGTACATGTTTATATTTGTCATTTATTTAAAACAAACTGAAATTATTACCATGTTTCAAAAATATTTGCATCATAAAATAAAGTGATATCTCTGATATTTTGATCACTTCAGTAAAATTATATATTGCAGTTTCGTAACATGCTGATTACAGTTTTCTTGCTTTTAGAAATGAGCTCTTCCTGTGACTTATGTTTATATTAATGTTAATGGCATTTTGACTTGAATTTTTTTACCCACCGTAAATGACGATAGGTATACTTTCGAACGAAATATATAGTAGTTTTGAAACAGGACATTGGATACTTTAATTGCATGTTCATTCCTCCGACGTAGGTTTGTCTTATTATTTAGAAAGCAGCATAAGTTATTAAATATCTTTCAGATGAATCTATTAATATGCAACTTTCATTTTCGTCAAATGTTTAAAATGTCAATCGACTAGATTATAGAACATCTTTATTCTGAGGATGTATTTTAGCACTTGTGTTTATGCCCAGTGATTTGAGGCCCAATTCACATGTGTAGCAGTATTTTGGACCTCAGGGAAAAATGATTTGGAATTATATCACTGATAACTTGAATTGTGTTTGCTTCATTCGCTGATTAAGCAAATATGGACTTATTTAAATTCCTCAAAAACATATACACTTTCTTAATGATTTTATCTTGCTCCTCGATTTTCTTTCCAAACGCAAATGAATAGTTTGACGTTTAATCAAATTTAAATTGTCTGTTTGTAATACCGATTGTTCATGCAGACAGTAAATATAACTATTATTATTCTTATTATTATTATTATATGAATTATTGAATTTTACTGATCCATGGAAACAAATATATAATCGCATGTGATTTTAAAATCTTTCTACTTTCTATCCAGGCGCAAGTACATTCTACGAGAAGTCGATTCAAAACGGAATTTAGATATGAAATTAGAAAACATGTCGCAAGAGCGAAACGATGAAATTGTTAAACATGATCATGCAGTTAACATAATTTTAAAGAACCTCCAAGGCAATATGTTTTTATACATATGATATAGCTGATCAGCGTACTCAATGCGATTGCAAAGGTTTGCAGATATTCAAATCTTGATATAACAGAATTATGCATAATATACATCTTTGTCAGGTATGGAATGATGACATCATTTAGAATAAAGTGGTTGTATTTATACTTTCGTACGATATATGTCCAATGCATAAAGGAGAGAAGAGAATATAAACTCAGTTATGTTGAAAATGCTGCTCAGACAACGTTTTATTTATCCTGCAATGATTATGTCCAGACATTTATATTAAAAGTCAAATGTTGTCGAGTTTATCAGGTTATTATTACCATGTTATTATTCGTAGATGACACTACTTATTTTTCCGGTTTAATTGTATCCATTACATTATCTAAAACTATCCGTTCAAATAATGAAGACCTAGAGTTTATCAACGTTCTGACCGTATTGTCTGATTTAAGTAAATGTAATGTTTGTTATGCCTGTAACAATAAGCGTCAGCTATAACACAAAGACAACACAGATTGTATGTCTATGCGAATCATCTAATTACACAGGATACGTTAACTGTTCATATTTTCAGTCTGCACCCATCATTAGTTATGGATACAATTTACAATTAGCCAACGAACGTAGACAATTACATTGTTACAAAATATATACTTGGACCGATAATGCGATTTCGGTTGTACTAAAGACACAAGGACAACAATACCAATGTTTACTGAGGGTCAATGCCTTATTAATGTCACGAGGCTTTAAAATTGCATCAGAAATGTAACATTGTTGCGATTATATGCATCGTAAAGAAGAACAATTATACTACTGGCATTTAATAAATTTAATCATGAATTATTAACTGTAAGATATTGAATATTGATTATATTTAGACATAATGCTGCCCTGCATCTCCAATTTGAAAAAGGAACCTTTGTTTATCACACACATACACACCCACACACTCACACACATTCACACGAATATATATATATATATATATATATATATATATATATATATATATTTTAAGAGAGAGAGAGAGAGACAGAGAGAGAGAGAGAGAGAGAGGGATTGCGACGGAAAAGGCAGAGACACAAATACAAAATGTAAGATAAGCACCCACTTAACTTGGCAATCCCTTAACACATTGTATCTGCTATTGCCTCTGACAACCTAATCAATCTCCAGACCTTCACAGGTGGAATAAATAAGTTAGGCGGAACCCGTTTAAACGGACTGGAGAAAGGATGACAGGTGAGTGTCTGGAGCCTTAACACCAGACGCTTCGGGCAGGTTAACCTTGGATGGTCGATCATCAAGGAGAACGTAAACTTCAAACCTTTGATGCCTTGTCACTATACTTTCTTTTGGGAAAGGCTAAAAGAGTAAACCCTGACAGACAGTCCCTAAGGTGACATGGTATTGTGTTAGTGTCATCCCGGCAACTCATGCGACGCCGCTGGAACAATGATGTATCAGCTTATCATTTCCCTTGGATCCACCAGCTATGTTGAGAGCGGGAATCAGCTGCATGGGTAACGCATGATATTCCATATCACCCTGTCCAGGTTTGCGCCCTAGAGAGGATACTCCAGTTTCGCTTTACAACGGCCTTCTAACATAGTATTAGTCACCGCTTGATTTGCGTAGAGTTAGGCGCAAGGGGATGCTTGGGGAGACCAAGATGTCTCACTGGACAGCTACCGCCTGCCTCAGGCTTGGCAGACCACATACAAGAATATACCGTCCCGCCACAGTTCGTCTGCATTACTGGGTGCGTAGTGCTAATGGCACGCGAGTACCTGACAACGCGGATTGTAATTATTGCATCAAGAACAACAAAGTATAACCAACAAGGGAACCTCCAATCTTTACGCTAGGCACCTGAAATATCCGGACCGTGTTGACTGGGCCCTCAGATCAGCGGCAATCAGCGATGTTGGAAAGACTTCAGTAATCAATGACTTGCATGACGCGGAAATAAAGAAGACACGGCTACCTGATTCCGTGTCAATTAACAAAGAGAACTACTCGTTATCCTGGCAACAAAAGAGCGCTGATGAAGGCAAGAGGTTGGTTTGTTTGACTCACCGACATGAGCCCTCTGCTAGGTATAATAGAACCAAACGAGAGACTGTTTTCCCTCTGCATCTACACCACAACTGTGCGTGTCGACATGATCAGCGTGTACACTCCTACACCAAGCACCATTGTAGATAAAAATGACGAGTTCTACGACGAATTAATCTCGCTTATTGACAATTATTTGAAAGTAAGATAACTTGATATTACTGGTCATACCCACCACTAGAATGGGTGCTGACGACGAGTCATGGCCATCCTGTCTCGTTACGTTATTGTATTGAGAAGATCATAGGGAACGGGCAGAGATTCCAGAGATGTGCTCGGAGCACCACCTCAGCAACACCAATTCATTCCTTTAACAAAACTAGAGCATGCAGTTTCTTTCAGGCATTTCCGGTCCAAATACTGACACCAACTGGACTTGACCATTACGAGACGGTCTGCCAACATATGTGCTTCAAACCCGTATCTTTCACAGCGCTGACTGCGACACTGACCAACTGCTGATGTGCTGTACAATCAAACTTCAGACAAAGAAGATATTCCGCTCTAGGCAGGAGATAAACCACACATTGACGTGAGCAGGACGTTAGATTCTGACAAGGATGAGGAGTTCAAGTATTCCCCCATTTAACATGTTTGATTCAGAACCTCTTAACGGCAGTGGCAAACAGAGATGGGATCACACCAGCGAGACTTTGTAAAGTACTGCCGAACGGATGTTTGCAAGAAGCAAACAACGATGAACGACTGGTTTGAGGCTAACCGCGCCAAACTAGCTCCAGCCAGAAAAACGCGTCGCAGTGCTCCCCTGAAATATACACGATCCCTTCGCCAGAGGACTATTAAAGCAATTTAGATCTATCAAAAGCAAGGTGCTCACCTGAAATATACACAATCCTTTCGCCATATGACTATTAAAGAAATTTATATCTATCAAAAGCAAGGTGCAGAGGTCAGCACCGCAGTGTGCCAATTAATAGGGGCTTCAGCTCTGTCAGAGCATCCGGTCATTAGCAGATACAGGAAACATCAGAAGCATGTACGATAACATAAAGAACGCAATGGGTGCCACGAATATAGTGATAGCACCACTGAAATCTGACGCAGGCGATACCATCAACAACAAGGGGAAGCGTATGGAGCATTCGGTGGCGTACTAGACTGAACTAAACTCCAGAAAGAACCACGTGATCATGGGTACCCTCTATGCCATTGAAAACATCCCTATAACCAGTTATGATCTTCAAATATATTATTTTATTATCTGCCCACAAATTGACTATAGTATTAAATGCATGTGTATAGCATGCACCATAGGAGATCATAAAGTGTATTCGTCTATAAGTTACAATATGAATCATATCATTGTAAATGAAACCTCATGATTTTGTCATGGTATCCAAATTTTATTTACTCTATTACACCAGTACGTATACAATTATAGCATATCAATAAGAAATCCTGCACCATGTAAACAGACCCAGCTATATATGATTGACGTTTGATCTTGCCTTTTGACTTTATTTTAAATATACTAAGTTGAATGTTTCACAATACATATTACTGGCGGGCTCTTGTAATCGTTAATAAACAACATGATTATGATTCCTGCTAAATTGATGTACATAAAATCTGATCCAATTTATTGTTACTACTTCGAATAAATTTAATTTCTTTCGCACCATCACCATGAGAGGAAACGAGGAAGTGAGATTTATCTAAACCATCAAGATGAAATTCGCAAATTTCGTCATCACTATGCAAATTCTATCATTCGTCGTATATGCGTGTATCATTATTTAAAATTAAGACGTTCTGAAGCTGAGTACGGTGCACTAACGACATGATCGATACAGGAGATCTAATAACAAGAGGGAGGTCCACATTTTATATTACTGGTTCTACCCAGGAAGCCAGGAAATGTGATTAATATAAATTACAAGAACTTGTATAGTTGTTATAAAATTATCATTTCATAGCTATTTTGTTTTAAAAAAGTGCATCCCCAAAGCTTGGATAACTTCTTTAACTAAAATGAGGTATTTGTTATATTCTATATTTAAGTATACGTATGAAAATGTTTACTTAATCATGGGTAGTTTTTAAAATAATATATACATATATTAGAAACAAAATTGCCTTTAATTGGAGCATATGAAAACCAACAGCAATTAGTTATAAGAAACAGGGTCATTTCCATGACGAATTTGTCTGAAGTTAATAAAAGCAAATGAAACGTTTATGCTAAAAGAAGTGAAACGAACAGCGATGTTTAGTTTTCAGCACAGACTACACTTACCCATGTGTAACCATTACTTTATCACAACTCTAGATATATTATTTCGGCTAGTACCAACAATGCATATTTTCCATAAATTATGAAAACATGTGTGCCA
Source organism: Unio delphinus (assembly GCA_029339505.1). Taxonomy (NCBI): domain Eukaryota; kingdom Metazoa; phylum Mollusca; class Bivalvia; order Unionida; family Unionidae; genus Unio; species Unio delphinus. Next base: position 555,665 of record JAQISU010000029.1, on the reverse strand, counting down.
AATCGACACGTCCATGAGAACAGAGGTCCAATATTCACTTGATATCAACAATAAACAATTTCCGATGAGGTCAACATTGAAATATTAAACTAAATTAACATGGTTTTTAAATAGGCTATTTAATTGTTAAGGTATTAATGCATACCTGGATAAGTCAATATTCATCTAGTCGAAAGCACATTCCAGCCCGGTAGTAACGTGATGCCAACAAAACTTCGCTAGCATCTAGTTGATGACCTTGCTCCAAAATTAGTGACAGGTTTGCTTAAGTAACTTTTATTTTATTTTTATCGATCTCAGATTAAGAATCAATGAGTTGAGTAAAGGTCATGCCTGGAATACGTGACGTGAGGCACGCCTTTATTCTGAAACGGTCTTCAATTATATCAGAAAGATGACCTCTTGGCCCCCATCTGGGAAGTCGTTTTTTGCGTTTGAGTTATGATTTTTTTTGTAAATCACGTTTGAAACGGACAAATCAATTTGCATTTTGATTAAGGGCAGAGGGTGTTTAACATAAATAAGTCACAACTAATATAGCGGTGGGTCTTCGCCTTTAAGCATCTGTGAGTCGGAAATATAACTATGCCCAATTATTATTCTTGCAACGACTTCCGCCTCCATACGAATGGCTCTGTATGACGGAACCCATTCTCCTAAAGTTCTTCATTCACTGCATTAGTTCATGATGCCTGCCAATTGAGACGTAACGACCTTTTGATACTAGGTTTGAAATCAGTGCATGGTACTTTAAGATCAGATGGGTCTAGGGATATAACAATTTTAGCAGCTCGATCTGCGTTCTCATTATCCTTACTATAAATATGGTTGGAAATACAACTGTATACTATCTTTGTGGAAGGTTGTCAGCTCGGTATATTGGTGAGAATATTGGACAGTAATGGGTCTTCCAGTTGTATATTATCTAGTGACTGAAGTACTGATAGTGAGTCGGATAACATGATTATGTATACAACATGTTTTTTTTAGTATACTAAAATATACCAGAACAAAACTTATTGTACACTAAGCCCTATTGCACGGATTTCAGATGTAAACATTCATATACCATTTGGTAAGCGAACGCTTGTTATGTAATTATCAAGAACTAAGGCTGCAACAGCCTTTTCCTAATCTTTTGACCCATCTTGTATAACTTCGTGTTTAATATTTAAATTCAGTAATGAGTTCTTGATATGTATTGTTTAAGTTTTTAGTGTTTGTGTCTCATATGTTTTCATCGGGCAGTATATAAATCACTTTTGGTATCTTTATTTAGTCAGGGAGGCATTTCGGATATGGACGTCTTCTGGAGTTTAAAAGATCAATATATTGCATAGTCTGGATGAAGCTAGCGTTATATGGAATTCGGTTTATTATGGTATAATATGTTTATTTGTTTTGAGATACATCCAAAAAAGCAGGATTTGGAGGGTGTGATCTTTATATGAGGGAATAGTGTATTGAAAACATGTATATACGGTGTGATAAACGTGGCTGTTTGGCGTTAGCGAGAAGGCCTTTACATGGGGACGTCCTGAATGTTCCAGTCTTATTTCTTTATGGTGAGTTGCGGGGAGCATCTTTAGATATTACTGTCTGTGTGAACCGTAAACAATGCAACCATACTCTTCTTTGTAGCGAATTAAAGTTTAATATAAACTGAGGGTGACTACAACTGTTTTTAAATCAAGAGATTTAAAGTAGTTAAACTTCAAGTTCTTTATGTGTGGAGTCAATGCTAGTTTTCAGTCGCAGATAGTATCTAAATCTCTCTCTCTTCAACAACTAGTATCGGTGCTACGTCCAGCATAAATTTAGGTTCAACACGATGTTTTCATAACCGACGGAAATGCATACATGCCTCTTGTGATTTTTAAATTTTTAATCTTGTTTATGTTTTGATATAAATGTCTTTAAATTGTAGGCATGTGTTTTTTTAACAATAACATGTTATGAAAAATCATCAACGTAAAGAGAGCAATCCCCTGCATGAGAAAAGCAAATGGTAATGTTATTAATTGTTCTGTTGATAATAAGCGTTACAGACGAGATTCTGCCGTGGGGAACCCCCATATCTTGCTAATACAAATCAGAGACGGCGGAAATCACTCTTATCATCAGACAGATAGCCTGTTATACTCAGTTAGTACAGGTAATTTATTATTCTGTACTTCCAAGTTGTACATATTTCTACATATATAAAACCGCTACTAGATGTTCCTTCTTGATAAAAACTTAGCAGAAAAAAATGTTTCCAATCTAAGCAGGTATCATTGTTACCACGGCACTTTGACAGTCACTATGAAATAGATATAGTAAATTATTAGTCTTCAAATAACAAATAAGTCAGGAATTTATCGTATCTGTCATTTTTTTGCTTATTCATCTCGTCTGAGCAATGCAGCTATAGCTTGTCGGCTGTTTACTCTCTTTACCTAGTTTGGAAATTTGAATTGAGCTTGTGTATCTCCAAGGGTTTGGTACATTACCAGTAAACCATGAATCATTGCGTTTTATTTATTAATGATTGTTATGGCAACTGTTTCAAAACCTGGTTATGAATTTTGGTCAGCCTATCGGTTGCTCCAACAGCTAAAACGTTAATTTGTAACGGTCCATACAATTGAATGCAATATCAACCGTGTCTTTTTAAAAACTTTTTAATTAGCAAGCGTCTGAGTAGTTAAACGACGAGGATTGTGTTCGGAAATTTATCAGCACTTATATATGTTAATCATGTTTGTTACGAAAACGGTTATTGTTTAATTTCTGATGTAAAACATATTGTTTATCTTTCCCATTTATTTGGCTGATTGTTTCACATATTTTCTTAATAGATGCACATTAATGTCATGTAGAAACCTTTGTTACCATGACATGACATGCTTATTGCTTGGTGCTGCCAGCTTTGGCCTTGATAATACGGTATGTATATATGGACGAATATTACATTCTGTCCGTGTTTTTCGGTTTCGTTACATTCTTCATTTAACCAAGGTCTTTAGGTTCTCTTAAACTTCAGCGAGGACATGAGAAACGAATCTTCTGCAATGTTAAATAAAAGTAAAATGTTGAATAGCGTTATTAATCGTTTAAAACAGTGACCCCGTTAATCCCACTTTTACAATGTGCTTCAAGCATGGCCCAGTCGGCCGTCTTCAAGTTTCATTGTGGAACTGCATCATTAGCTTTAGACGTAATTGTCTTAAAGTTTGATTGTAATGTGATTATTGTTGTTAAGGTCGTCCGGTACCTTCTGATAATAATACAACCGCTAAGGTGAAGAAATTGTTAAATATATAGACATGTATATGTCAGTTCCGAAATGCAAATAGATCGGCAGGTTTGTGATGAATAAATACAAATAATAATGGTGGTCGCATTGGCCACATACTTTGTCTTTGGAGCATAGATCTTCATGAGGGTCCTATTTCTGACACTTAAAGCATTGAAGTGTATTTGGTATGTATATCTCAACCTTGACTTGTAAAATCCAACTCTAACCACTTTTGATAATGTAGGTTAGTTGATGGTGAATATAATGGTGTTGGTGTTTCTGGAATTTATTGTTTCGATAAATACGAGTTATTCCAACGACAGTGGTACCGTCATTCTTCATCCCTTGGATGATTTCTGTGTCCCAGACTCCAAATAAATCACTACAACGAATGCGCCTGTGGATGTTTTTACTGTTGTGTGGGAAAAACAGGTAATATTTGTGATATGCGCTATACGATCATACTCTACAAGTACACCACATGATTGTAGTGTTTTTTTTCTTTACACTTTGGGGTTTGCTGACTAATGCAAGCAAAGTCTTTCAAATTATAAATGGGGATTGCTTTTAAGTTTAGACTGGTCGACCATGAAGCGCGGAAAAAAGATTGCACGCCATCAGAGGCTGATAATGTTTTACTTCTCTTGGGTTCATTGCTTTGATTTGATTTTCCAATGTTGTTTTGTTTTTGTTTATTTTATCGACCGTGCCTTCTCACCATCTAATAACGGGACACTTAAAGTACATTGATACATGTTGTATACTCAGTAGGTAAACATTAAGCCACAGTCCTGTAAGAAGTCTTGTTAGAGTTGGAGAAAGGAATATCAAATATTACAAATGCTTGGGGCAACGATGGCATCAACAGATATACATGTAAGAAGATGGAGCAAATGAGTTTGTAAACTATGAACTCTTAGGGATCAGAGTTAGTAGTTGATTTGTCGAGATCAGTTTAATCACGTTCACAGATCAGGAAGACGTGTAGGCCAAAAAGTGTATTGAATTTAAAAGCCTCTCCTCAGCTTGGAGGATCATTTCCTCCCCTTACACGGACTTGGCATTAGAAACATTTCAATCCTACATATGAAGATTATGTGTTTTCTGCATTAAAAAAATGTCAGACGTTTTGCAAATCAAACAAAACTTTATTGTCTATTTAAACTATCACTTAACAGACCATAACGAAGATCACAGAGGAAATTGAGATGTCAATGCTTAACAGCCGAACTAATATTTATTACACAAAGTAAGTGCGAATTCAGAGTTGTCAACTGAAATATGTTATAATCAATATTTGAGTAACAAATTATGACTTGAATAAGGGTTCGCAAGTCAAGGGACTCAATATAAGAAGGCATTGCAACTAAAGGAGCTGACATGTCAAATACAGATTTGTCCGCGAACAAATATAAGTAAAATCACATTAGTGCAATGCGGTTATATTTAGATAATACAACCATTTGTAGCAAACGATGTAAATGTAACAATGTTAGTTATTGAGATAGTAATGATTATATAAATAATAATATATCGTTAGAAAAGTAAGTATAATAGTGGACGAGGAAGGTCAATTAAAAAAGCTTGTTGCATGAATAAAGGTCGCAAGGCAAAGTTCTGCTGTGATACGTGTTAGTTTATTCTGTAACGGATTTATTTCCGATATAGTGACACTACTTGGCTTAAATGAAAACAATTGACATTCAACTGTTTTTTGGCAGACATGTAGATCCTTTTTTCTAAATATACGTCTACATTCAATTAGCGTTTTTGTTGAATTCACTCTTAAATCTGAATCTTCTTCTTTTGTAATTTAATGTCAATATAGTTTGAGATAGAATTTTTTGAAAAACGATTAATCAAGGGTAATTTGTGTATCTATACTATAGATCACATTTCACTATTCGATTTTGTATTTTATTGTCAGTCCGTACTGAATGCTTAATGCGAGGCATTACACAATTTGATCTTGACATCGAGTAAATCTAGTTTCCAGGAAATCTGTATTGCATTTTACTTCATCAAAATTATGTAAAACGTCAAATAATGTAAATGACGGGTTAGGTTTGATGCATTTATTTATAAATGCGTGATTGATGTATTCAAATTGTAATGGTGTGATGTATATAAATATTGTGTGTTTGACGTTTGTCTAGATTGTTCTAGAAGCATAATAGTAAAAAAACACATTCTGGTCATCACATTACGATCAATTACATTATGCATCTTTTATTTAATAGCAGTCATTCTGGAATCATATTTGTTACTTTCGGATATCACAAACAAATTATATAAACTCATAATCTTAATACAAGTGCTCTGCTCCTTGATCCTATGTTTTTGCTCAGCCATTTATGTTAATGGCATAAAGGTTTATGTTAATATATTGTTATTGTGTACAAGAACAGTCTATTTGTCGTTAATACTTGATGTCTGCAAGAACATTTTAATATTGTATACGTCATTTTATTGTGTAAAATATATTTTGCTTGTTCTTAACCGATGCTCTCTGCATCCATACCCTTCGGGTCTTCAAGTTTCCAAATTAATGGTTTACTTAGAGGCACTGTTGTTTTATTTGTATTCTGTCGATGTTAGTAATGTATTTCCTTTCCTATTTCGTTTGTATTTTAACATTATAGAGGTTAAACAATTGTGAATATATGCCTCAACATTATACGCTTTCATGCAAACGTAAAATGTTAATTTATATTGTATTGTTTTCTCTCTTTGCTCACATTGAGTCGTGATTACTAATGCTTCATTCGTATACATGGATCCCTAACTATCTTATATCAAACGCCAACGTTTTGCTATATAACCCAGAATTTGTAAACACTGAGCTGCATTTATCAGTTATAATAAGTAGATTTCCTCTTTACCATAGAGTGACACTTCAATGTTCACCATGTGATACTTTTACGATTTAAATCCTATTTACACACAACGGAAGACGTATCCTTTGGCATAGTGGTCAGAGCGTCCGTATTGGAAGCGGATGATAATGGGTTCTAACTTCGGCCGTGTCATCCCAAAGACCAAGTGATGCTTTAACTAGACGATTAAGATGGCGATTTCGACCTTATCTTATAGACTATGTTTTATATTTGAAGCTCCTAATTTATTCGTTTCTAGTTGTCACTATAATCCACATTGGAGATTTATTTACTAAACTATCATAACAACCATTATTAAATGTTAATATAGTCAAATGGAAATAGAGACCAATGTTGCAAGAGAAGTGTCTCTCACAATCGAACAATTAAGTGTAATTTGTTTTATTAATTGTACTTCCATACTTTACCATACAATTAAATATATTTGCAATTGGATAATCACATTCACATTCTTTAACAATGATAAGAAGAAGATAGTCCAAAAAGATTATTAGAAGAAGTACCGCACATATACAACATTATATGAACATAATAATAATACAATCAGATAAACGTAACACGCTGATCTGGCGGAAAACGAATCCATAATAAACAGCATTCGTGACTAAAATTTCCGCTCTGAAGAGAAAACAATTGATATTGATAGTAGTTGTGTGATCAATGTTCAATTCATGAGTATACCATATATGCCTCCTTAAGACATATGTCGATTACGTACTTAGCTATATTTGTATATGTGTTTGCTGGGCTTTTAGCATAACAAAGACACTTATATGTAAATAAAAAATCTGCAATGGCGAACAGACGGTTTGCTGTTGTCGACAAATATAACATACTGCTACAAATATAAATATTGAATTATATTCTTTATATAACTAACTCTTCTTAATAAACACGGTAATTAGCCATGTGTCAGCCTCCACTACGTTAACACTTCCATCACTGAATTAGCACGTTTACACTTTGATATTCAGTTTTAGTAATTCATATGTGCTGATAAAGTTTCAAATGGAACTTACGAGTTTACTTTAACGTATGTCCACGCGTATTTTATTGCATTTCCTTATTACCGTTCAATCCGTATGTTAGCGGTGTTCTCTGCATCTCTGATGGTCTATGTTAACCGCTTGCTGATTGGTCGCATGTGATGCGTCTTCGGCAGCGACTGGCTCTCGAAAGTTGTTAGGATACATTGGCGCCTGCATTGTGACTATAGGGCACACGGTACATATTATATATTATTATTGTGGACCAGTATAGAAATGGATGAACAAATAAAAGATTATATTAATGTTTGGTGGTCCATAATTATTTAATAAAGTAAGGTAACATTGTAGTAAAAATATCTTTTCAGAGCTTATCATATCTGTAATTTAAAACAAAATATAGACAGTATTATCTGGATGCAATTTTAGTATTTGTACAGACTTGACTTAGAAGAACTCAGTATAGAGTAGCATCTGATTCATTTGGTGCAGAGTCATTAACGTGTTGTATGCACATGTATATACTAACAATTGTTACGGCTCATATGGCTTTCTGCACACGAAAGTATGAACGAAGGAGCGTTGTGCATGTTTAAATGTAAGTCTGATCATTAGCACCCATAACTTGTAAGTTATAGAAGTTTGAATGTGATGGTGTTACCATATGTTTACTATGGGTTTTTGAATTAGTACCGTGAGTCCTTTATACGACCTATACAATAATAGGAGCCCGTTTTGTCTATAGTTACCACGTGCATCCAGGAAAATATTTCAGTGATTTTCGCATATGATAATCAAAATGGAGTCTTTTTCATAATTTGCTTGTGATGTTGGAGTACGAATCTATACAAAACACTGATGGGAAGGGTTGTAGACACCGGACAAGGGCATGAGATAGCTAATGCTATGGTAAAGAGAGAACAAACTCATTCTAATGCTAATAACTTAGAAAAATATGTATTAATAAAATTCAGAAGAGTCGACCTTAATGTTGCATTTAAATGATAATAATATTCAATGATATATTTACAAGATGGCCTGCTGTGAAGCAGAAAATTTTGATTACCATTTTCGTCCTATGTTCTAAGTATTGTTATGATATATTTCACTCTCCTGCGTGTAATGCAATCAAATTATGAAAGAGTAACAAAAAAATTATTTTAGCAGATATTATGCTCTGTTTTCTTTGCCAAAACATATTGCAACGTGAGTGAAACAACCATCAGGGCCATGCACAACATACAGAAGTTGTGTTACAGCATTTGATGGACCGCTTTGCGATCTTATCCGATTATGTCCGATCCGGTCCGATCCAATCCGATCGAATCACATCCCATCCGATCCCTACCCATCCCGTCCCATCCCATCCGATCCGATCCGATGATCTGATCCTATCCTATCCTATCCTAGACTACCCTACCCTACGCTTCCATTTCCAACCCTACCCTGTCCTGTCCTGTCCTCTCCTTTCCTTTCATATCCTATCCTATACTATCCGATCCTATCCTATCCTATCCTATCCTATCCTATCCTATCTTATCCTATCCTATCTTGCATTATGTACAGTATGTCTCTTTACCTTACAAATTAGGTCACGTTTCCTGTGTCCATAATCTGTTTACAATACTATGGAAACTTCAACGTTTAACATATCACGTAATGACAGCAGGCATTATCAATCTTTGAAACTCCACTTTGTAAATAGATACAACAGTGGTTGCAAAAATTATATTGTAAAATTAACTACACATGTTGTATAATTTTGTGTGTAGATGTAGGCAGTATTCTGAATTGATCTTTCCATAGCAAAGTTTAACTTTCATATGCTGCGGTTAGACGTATGTAATTTGCAGCTGTGCAATGTACCGCATATACTGTTTTTCAGTATCTCTCTGTGACACAATACTGTGTACATAAGAGCTGTCAGCATACACACTCGTGTGCTTGAAAAATACATAGTTCTTCAAAAAATCAAAAAATAAAAAAATTAACAATTCCATTTCACAAAGTACAATTCTTATTACAGAAATAATTTTCAATAATCACCATTCCAGGGAAGAAAACTGACTGCCCATCAGCATGGGCTATCACAATTATTACCCAGATTGTTAAAAACAGTGACCGAATTTGTGTTTCTTGTATGCCTTCATTTTATTCTAAATTCTAGGTAAATAAGACATTTTAGGATTATGTAAATCCTGATGTTGGTCATGATTTTACATATAGTCTTAGAGTAGTATCTTAAAATATTTTCTGTTTATCGAAATACTCCTTAAGACATGCATCAACGTACAACCTTTACTTTGCCAGACGTTGATAGCTATATACATTTCGCACAGGTGTAATGTTTGTTATTGTTGCTTTAAATTGGGCTACTTACAAAGGACCATTCACTAGATTCCAAAGTAAGATGCAAGTATCCATTCATTAATATGTGCAAAACACTACCGAGATAATGATATTTGAATATGCAAAGGATCAGACCCGTTTTACTATACATACACATCTCGTAAAACAAAAACAAATTAAATAAACCTACGATAATTAGCTATAAATAAATTAAAATACTTCGTCGCGATATATAAAATAATTATGAAATGAACCAGAAACAAAATATTATCGTTCTCTCCTTTGTTGTTTTCATGTTGGGCGGTGTGTCGGTTTGCACAATATGTATATTTGGGTGTCATCAGCGTACAGTTGTTGAGACACTAGGTGATGATCCATGACACTTGAGAGCGACTGAGTGTATAGAAAGGCGAGAACAGGTCCACGAAAAGACCCCTCTAGAACACCAGAAGATATATCAACTGGGCTGGAATGTATTCCATTGCAGATACAATCTGTATCCTGTTGACTAAGTAAGACTTGAACCATATTAAGGCTGTATTGATAATCCCAAATACATGCTGCAGACATGAAGTAATATATCATGGTCTATTGTATCAGATGCTGCAGACATATCAATAAGGCGGAGGACTGTAATCTTTCCGCTATCCAAAGTATACATAAGGTCATTAACACATTTTCGAAGAGTAGTTTCAGTACTGTGGCAAGGGCGATATGCAGACTGTATATTGATAAAAAGACTGTTTGAATTTAATCGAAATACAAGCTGGGTTAGAACAACTTTTTCTAAGACTTTTTATATGAATGGGAGATTAGAAACTGTGCAGTAGTTCTTTAAAGCGTTATGGTCCAGTTTTGGTTTCTTCAGCAGAGGTTTTGCAACAGCAGTTTTAAAAGATGATGGGAATTCCCAGGATGAGAGAGAGGTATTAATAACATCATTTAGTAAAGACAATATTGAGTCTAAGAATTCAAGCAGCAGTGATGTTGGAATTATACCAATTTCACATGATTTTGGTACACTCTTCATCACGATGTTCCATACTAAATGCATAGAGACATGTTCAAAAGTCTCCTAATGGTTGTCACTGAAATCACAAAGTACTTAATAAATGAAACACAAGGTATAATTTAACATTATGTTCTACATGTAGAAGGAACTGCATAGATATTATATTTTGAAACATGTCTTACTTAGGTTGAAAATGTACAGAAATTGTATTCCAATAACGTAATGTGTCATGCATAGCAATACATGCAAAATATATGACCTATAAATAAGAACTTAACGATTGCCTCTATAACACCTGACTGTTCGAGTAATATCGACAATTAAAATATACAATATATTTAGTGAGATTAGCAAGTGTATAAACAAACAGTTGAAGATAAAAATGAACGTTCTCAGTTTAACCATGTAATCAGAAAGAAAGTTTGATCATTAAGAGACATATAACATGTCTGTCCCGTATGCTGAAAATATATAGTTATATATTATTGTAAGACATGATAAAGGATAATACTGATACCATGTTTTTGAATATAGAAGCAAGCACCTTCTCAACACACACTCATGATCACTCCTAATCATATACATCGTATATCTTCTTTTGACAGGTCAAATACCATACATTTTTGTATCGTTTTCATTCTTTCGCCAGAACAAGTGATTGTAACCCAGGAGTTTGAGAGAGTTTGAGAATCCAGGTAGATTCGACCCAAATGGAAAGGAGAATTATATTTTATAGTTGAGAGGAGGTGACTATGATATTGTTTAATACTTTACAAGCTAGACACTTAAGAACACAAAGTATATGTTCCCCGAAACCAAGACAGTTACGTTACTGTGTCGTCAGGAAATTATAATCTTGTATCATTGATTATATAAACATTTTTAGATAGGTCCCAAGGGAAGTGTAAACAAACCGTTATGAAGAACAATATTGTAGGTTACTTGGTGCAATTTCAGTTTAAATGTGTTGCCTTTTAATCCAGCCAAATTTATTTTCTCTCTGACTCTCTATTTCTGCATATTTTGTCCCTTGTGCATGAGACTGGAAAGAGAAACATAAAAACAAATTTAGATTAAAGTTTGGACGATGTTGTATTTAGAAAACGGGAATTATTATTACTTTTGTGTTACTTTATTACATCACGAATTCTTAATATGTGGAACATAATACTTGATCTATAGGAATAGACTCAATATCACAGGCCCAGATACGTTTATGTACACCTATTATTGTTTCAATCCCTTCTTAAGGAGGTGAAGCCTTTAATCTACACGATGCATTAGTTTCATTTCAAACGGCAACAAAGAAAGACATTCAGGATACAGCAGATATTCATGAAGTCATGCAATTAAAATAATCCTTTCGTATTCAAATAGTATGTTATGCATTGAAAATTGAGATATATATGTAGAGGTAATAATATCATAATCGTGTATGTGGTAAATTTGTTAAATGTTTTTAAAAGTGATTGTAGTGTATCCTATATGAGATTTGTATGTCCGCCCTATCATTTATTATCAATTTATTTCTTCAGTATAAACTCTACAAGTACACCAAGTGCTATCACACATCATACAAGTCTGATTGATATTCAGGAAAAATGAATGAAGCCTGGTAATTATGTTTCCATCCATAATTCCCCGCTACCACATAATGAATCTGTTGGATTTCAGGACAATTTACAAGTCATCTGCCTCGCTTAATACACACACACACACATATTAATATCTCTTTCTCAATCTAAACACACTGTAATTACAACCAAAAACAATGTATGACAAACTTGTTCAGTTTGTAACATGTTTTCATGACCATGTCTCTTTCTTAACATGTAATAACAGTCGTACAATTAGTGAAAGTGACTTTTTATATTCTTCAGTATCTAATATCTCAGCTGAATATACTAAATAATATCTTCTCGTGGAGTTGGAACAAATGTTTTGTACACATATAACGCAATAGAGGAAACAATTCAAACACAATTGTGTCAATGTAATCTTAAAGAAATACTGTAAAATTGAAAACATTGTACGTGTGAAGTTGTATCTTAAATGTCTTTAGAATCGTCAGTACTATAACGTTATACATTTGAAAGTGCTAAGATTTTTACCCTTACAATTAATGCATCTTCATCGTTACTTTAACAATGGTACTTAGTGATAAACGTCACTATATATTTAGCCGAAAGATGATGGACAGCCAACAGCTGACGGATGATGCCACTAATGTTGGTTTCATATGGAGCCCATGTATGTGAATGAGCAGTCGCTAAATATTAGTAATTGTAGATGCAAACACGAGACTTTACTGCTGCTTAAATGATACAAACGTGATGGGTAAAATAAATAATTATTATATCATTCTTTAAAGAAGTGGCACTAACAAATTAGCGCAGTATTTAGTTCAATTACTAATATAAAAACATGAACTTGAATTACTGCCTTCATCGAAAACAGGAACTGCACGCACTCAAGCCTTGTCTAGTGAATGAATACATTTACCGATTATATATAATATGTGAATGTAGAATAAGGTCACACAGTCTGCGATATTAATGTTCACGTGTGTTCTGTCCTAATTATGGGAACATCCATTTGAAAAGGTGTTATCATTTGCAACCATTACATTAACTCGACTTATGAACATTGGACTATATTGTCAAAATGCACAATGTGAAATTCATGGTAGGGAAATGTGCATATGGTTAGATTAAAAAAATTTGAAGATGTTCGATCATTTTTGCCTTGAAATCCTGATGGCAAAATCGGAGAGTGGTGTCTATGTATCCTAAGTAGAGTATACAGCTCACCAGTGTAGAAGAGAGATATTGTTTTCTTCGTCTTTGCAATGCATTCTAGTGTTTATTAGAAATCACACACACGCGCACACACACACACACAGACACATACACACACACATATATATATATATATACATATATATATATATTTATATATATATATATATATATATATATATATATATATATATATATATATTTATATATATATATATATATATATATATATATATATATATATATATATATATATATATATATGTATATACACACTTTGATATATATAGCAGTATGTTGTCACAGAGAGAGAGAGAGAGAGAGAGAGAGAGAGAGAGTAAAATTTCCAGGCTTGATATACTTATACAACGTTTATTAATGAACTCCACAATATAACTCACTGGTGTATGTTTTATTTCTCTACTACATTGTACATCAGGGTCTATACATATTGAATATATGCATGCTAAAGATCTCCAAATACTAGTCTTTGCTTATTTATTTAAAACTACTCCTCTCCATGTATACGGCCAAATGAAAGGAAAACGTTCCAATGTTTTCGAAGGATGGTTATCCTACTGTCCTAATTACGTCAAGAAAAGTGCCATGTATGTTTTGTATTTATACGAAATGTAACTGAAAAACATGGTAAATTGTTAAGCTTTAGTTAAATCACTAAATCAAAGCATAAAAATATATATACATATTTAGATCCGTGGCATATGGAAACTTTAGGTAAAATCAATACCTCAGTCGTAAATGGATAATGGACTTAAACTTCGCTTCGCACATATAAAATGTAACTTTAATGTGAATTCAGAAATTCAGTTCCGCTATTCGATCCCTTAGATTTATTTTTTCAGATATTTTGCAAATTTAAAACATTCTTTTATTCTATCAGGGTCTCTTTTAGTATATATTTAAAACATGATCTGATTACACCAGCCTAGCTGTTCTTGTAAACCAAGATGAAGGCCAATCATCTTGCAAATAATTTTGACATATATCCGTGTATGGTTTCTGATTGCAATTACGGAAATTGAAGGCACATAAAAACCAGTTTTGTTATATATAAAACTGACTATGAGATTCCTGTTCTAGTCAATTAATCTAAAGAAACTAATTTGGCTAGTCAGTCAGAAGTCAATAAAACAAACCACAAGAATATGGACCACTTCTTATTGGACAAAATTTAAAAGTGATGTTTCTAACCACTGTATATCTTGTCACAAATGTAATCGTTTGGAAAACTCAATCAGAAGATACTACAGCATATCTGCAAAATATTTGTGCATCCATTAAACCATTCGACCATTTAGCAGAATATTTGCAGACCGTGTCAGCCCTTACATACGACCATGTCAGGCAGCCTATACTCTCTAAACAGAAGGTGTGCATCCATATGATCTCCAGAGTCGCCTCAAATGAGTAACATTAAAACTCATTCCATAGTAAAGGTTTGATAATAGTTTTGTAGACTTCTGGCCTTCAAAAATATGGTTTTATAAAACATCCACCTATCCGTAATATGACTAGATTTTATTTCTTTGATCTTGGAACACATAGGTGTGATAGTACTCGTCTGCAATTGTTTGCCGTTAGGAAATCAGTTCAAGAATTATTATGTTTTAGTTCTTATAAACTGTATAGTATTCACTGTATGTTAATCATTGAGGCTATTAAGATACAAAGGTTTACAATCGCATATGTGGTGATTATTTTTCTGACCATGTTTCTAATTTAAAATGTTACGTTGTCAGAGATTTGACATGCTTAATGAACTCTTCTTCAATCTTCGCAGTAAAAACTGAAATTTCGGCATGAAGGGTAGGAATTTTTATTTTGGTGATAGTGTTTAAAATCCACTTCAGGCTAAAATAGTATGGTCTCTACTCAGTCGAAACAAATGTGTCATACATTATATCAATTCTACCCAGAAAAATGTGCGTCATATAAATATGTTAAATGAGTAGATTATAACAATTAGCTAGTTAGCTATGTTAATCATTCCGTCATTTAAATTGTACATGTCCACACAGTTGGGAGCTAAATAACGGCATGGAATGGGCTTTTATTTAATAATCTGTACAGACACATTCAGATGTGCAGTTCTTATTTTAATATGAGTAGATGTGTCTACATGTTGCAACATATAAAATCCATCATGCCGTTCAATTTGCCGATTCATTACTAATACAAAACCTCCTTAAATAAGGAATCTTCTCAAATAGGAATGTTTAAAAACAGAAAGTCAATATGTCCTGGAATTTTATGTGATTGTATCAGACGAAAATGTCTGGAGCTCACCATTTTCTGGCGAAACCAGATCCATCCGAATATATTTTGACTATTGAAAAGTAAATAATGTCACCAGAACAAGAGTATTTGCATTTACAAGACTCATGGACTGCATTGGCAAAAACAAAAAGATTCAAAATTTTGCAGCAAGTTCGACTTTGAGTAGGGCTCTAGGAAATTCCTCTCATCTAAAGAGCAAAATAAATCTCGTCATTCGTAACTCGAGATGGACTGTATCAATATAAATATCAGCTGTTTGTTATGAAATGTTCTTCAAGGTTTCCATGGTTAAATGAATCTGATAACGTCTTGTCTAGATACATGTGACGCCTACACATATGTGACCTTTTAGGGAACACGTTGGAACCATCCTGAAATGTATAAACTTAAGAAATGCGTATAATATGTATGTAAACCTTGATATATAATAATTACATAGTTAGACATTTGCAAATGATATAACCCAACCCATTGCAATTAGAAATACGTCTAAGACTCGTTAAGACGCGAAACACATATTCATTAAAATATTGTTTAGTTGGTTTCAATTTAAATGTTAAAAACAAACTATATAACGAAGCTCGATGTGCTAAATTATTCATTAGCAATCATTTTTCACTGTTGATTTTACGCACTCAGTATCAATATAAATCTCTTTTTAAATACTCACCGTGCAATGTCATAACGTAAGAAAATTGTGAGTATGTATTTTCAATTTATATTTTCAATTTGTTTTCAAGTTGCTGTTTTTGCCGAATGAAATGCAATTTCTCACGAAACAGTCTCTTTGCAAGCTATTATAATCAATAAATGTTCGATAGACTAATTATTTTACACAGTACTGTCCTTTCCAAACTCCACAGTTAAATAATCAGAAGCAGCTCGAAACGGCATGATCGAGCTTTCATGTGAGTCAGCATTGTTATCGTTGTTATGCAGCGTATTTTGGAATACATCATTACTCGGCATGTGGATCATTTCATACCCATCCATGCACGGACTGGACACCATGGGTACGACCTCCATGCTCTTATTTACGTGAGCATTTTGAGATGTGTTGGTATGATCCATGCATACATTCTCATTCGGAGGTCTCAGCAGAGGTCTTTCTGATGCGATAGGCGTAATGCATAAATCAGTATCGCATTTCGCAGGTGCCTGGTGTCGTTCTACAACAAAATGATCATTGTATTAACAAGATTCTGCCAAAGTTCATTTTTAATTATACGTGATTGTAACGTAAGCTTTGTAATCTGTGATAAATGTTTTAAAATCAAAATATATGCACAAAATTAAACATTATGAATGGAATACACATAATTTGTGTCCTCCGAGAATAATATAGTGATTGTAATGACCACAGCTGTTCCTTAGTGAATGAAAAAAAACGCATATTCCTTACTTAGAACACTATATATAAATCATGCTCGAATACCTGGTGTCGTTCTACAAAACGGGAACAGTGCATTAACATGATTGTGTCAAAGTTTGTCTTTAATTCTTAGTGATTGTAATTTAAGCTTTTCAATCTGTGATAAATAGTGATCTACCTAAAACATACTATATGCACAAAATATAATGATATGAACTGAATACACATAACACTGGACACCAAATGTTTACAAAAGTCATGTTACTGAAATAAAATTAGTTAATTATTATCAATTTTTATGTGCTGAACACGAATATGACAGTCAAATTGCAAAATTGGCTCTAGTTTTTTTGTAATCTGCAAGAAATTAATGTTTACATAACGAAATGCATTCCAATAGTAAAAGGTCAACTGTAATAGCCTACCTATAAAAAATCAAGTCATTGACTACATCTTAGGTTTCTTCGCCTGTCTCTTGTACAGCTGTTCGGGAGCATCTCTGAGGAGTGTCCAGCAGTAGTCAGCCAGCATTGTAGTGGACCATTTTCCCTGGTATCTTTGTTCCATTGTTGCGATATCTTGATAAAAACGTTCGCCGTGTTCATCACTAACAATACCACAGTTGCTAGGAAAGAAATCCAAATGGGAATGAAGGAAGTGAATCTTTAGAGACATATTGCAGCCAAGTTTCTTATACTTCATCAACATGTCTTCTACTAGTTCCTTATAGTTTTCTGCCCTAACATTTCCGAGGAAGTTTGTAGAAACTAGGCGAAAAGCATTCCATGCTTGTTTCGCGTCACCTTCCAGCAAGTTGTTGAACCGGTCATCTTTGAAAAGCTCTCGAATCTGAGGACCCCCAAAAACTCCCTCTTTAATCTTTGCTTCGCTGAGTCGAGGGAATTTTTCATGCAGGTATCGGAATGCTGGCAAAGTCCGGTCAATGGCTTTCACGAAGTTCTTCATCAAACCTAGTTTGATGTGAAGGGGTGGTAGCAAGATTTTCTGAGCCTCAACCAGAGCTGGGTGTTGGATATTCTTCTCTCCAATGGCTACATTCTGCCTGTGAGTCCATTCCTTCCTCATTTAGTGCATTTCCCTTGCTCGGCTATCCCACTCGCATAAGAAACACATGTATTTTGTATATCCTTGCTGCAGTCCCATTAAAAGGGCAACTACCTTCAAATCACCACAGAGGTGCCAGCTGTACTTGTTATACTCAATGTAATTCAGTAGCTACCTTAAGTTATCGTATGTCTCTTTCATGTGGACAGCATACGCTACTGGAATAGATGGAAGAATGTTTCCATTGTGCAAAAGCACAGCCTTGAGACTCAGTTTCGAAGAATCCACAAATAGTCTCCATTCTTGTGGGTCATGAGTGATTTTTAAAGCATTCATGAAGCCCTCAATATCGGAACAGAATATCAGATTACTTTCCTTTCTGAAGAAAGGCTCCAATTGCTGGTGGCGCTTTCGATATGCAGTAATTGTGACATCTTCTTCTAGAAGATTCCATTGTTGGAGTCTTGATCCTAGCAATTCTGCCTTGTTCTTTGATAAGTCCAAATCACGAATCAGGTCATTTAGTTCTTCCTGTGTTATTCTGTGTGGGGTTGATGATGCACCACAGTGAAAATCTGGATCACTGCATGCTGATGGACCAGGAGAAGAACAGGTCGACTCACCTTTGTCTTCGCCAGATGAATCAAGAGAATATTCTGCTGGAGGTTCTGGAATAGGAAGTCCCTCACCATGTGGAGCTGGTCTCAATGCAGACGGAATGTTTGGGTAGACTATTCTCGACTTCTTTCGCTTCGTTATTCCGCCAGAAAGAGGAGGAACCAAGCAGAAGTAACAATCATTTAGGTGGCTGCTTGGCTCTCTCCACACCATTGGGACTGCAAACGGCATTGATGACCTTTTGCAATTCAACCACTGTGAAAGCTGTGTTGTACATGTAGCACAGCATATATGCGGAGCCCAAGGCTTGTCTTGGTCACCAACCTTGCATCCGAAGTAATGATGATATGCCTTCTTCACTTGAGAATTGATACTTTTCTTCTGGTTGGCAAATGTCACTTCCCCACAAATATAGCAAAAATTGTCCGCGGTATTAACACACTTTCGAGGCATTACTGTTCTTTATTGTACGTAAATGGATAAAATAATAAGTTTTATGTAACAGTAGCTTGAACTGTCTCGCACAACGTCTAAAATATTTTAAATGCTGAACCTATCTGATTAGGCTTTATATAGTACACTGCTTACGTCAGCTTCAGCAGCCGCCTGGCATTAGTATAATCAACTTACTTCAGCAGCCGCATGGCATTAGTATTGGATTGCATCAGAAAATGATGCAATCAACTGTGGATGATGTGAACATGATGGTATTATGCAATGTTACATCATTATTCCGGATGTTGCTGCAGTCCTACTGGAGAAATTTACACAGTGAAACATAGAAAATGAGGTATATGAATATCTTCAAAACGAGAGCCAATAAAAAAATTTCACGGTTATATTCGTGTTCGGCACACCAAAATACTACAGATTAAGGCCTTTTCAAGTCAGTAATGATTTCACTGTTGACCAGTGTAATTTGTTTCCTCCAAGAATTATATAGTGAGTGTAATGACCACAACTATTTCTTAGTAAATATAATAACTTCTAAAAAACGCAAATTCAACCCTATAGAAATATGCATACTCAAAAGTAATTTCACAGTTGATATTGCGTGCGATAGGTCTTTAATGTATTCATAGCATTTAAAATATATAATAGGGTTATGATGGAGAAAGCAATAGTTATTGCGACAATACAAACAGCAAATACTTGCTGACTTAGATTTGTCAAGAACGTTTCTGCTTGCAAAACAAATAATCAGTTAAAAGTATTCAGTATATCAATAATAACCATCTAAACACAGATCTGAAACAATTATGATTGCATGTTGTTTTTACCTGCTTCAACGATACGTGCTTTCTTGAGTCGAATCCATATTATGTAACACATCATGAGACTGATCACAAGAAATAATCCGATTGTGACAGGAAAAACGTAGACAAGTACAGGAACTGTAACAATATATAAGACGATGTAATTTAATAATGCCAGACGCTAAATCTACTAAGATCGTTATAACAGGTACAGACCTCCAGCAGTCAGATTTGTTATTTCCGCGACAGATTAATTATCTAACGTAGCGAAGGAAACAAAAAAGCATGGAAAGATATCCACTCTTACCATCAAGATGAGCATTAACTTATTGGACTATGAAAATGTATTTATTTTGGGTATAAATTAACAATTGGGTGCGTGGAAAGGACTCAAGAAATGCAGTGATGTGATTGATATTCATTATTTACATAACATTCTTAAAACCCATCACACTTTTGTATATAATATATTGATACTTAGTATATATGTGTATATTATCAAGATTATAGATTCAATGCGCAATCAAGTGAAAGAGTTAGGGGAATATGGAGCTTGGAATTTCATGTACATTTCAACAACATTCATCTGCTTTCGACAGACGAATATTTTACAAGAACGAGTAATCGCATGAAAAATAAGTTGGACTCGCAGTTCCAGCATTTATTGTCAGACACATATGTCATGGATACCTCATAAGTTGGATAAAACTGAGACGGAGACAATCACAGTTATTTCTATAATTGTGTCAGATTCACGAACTATATATAGTACATCATGCCTGTGAAGATTATGATGGCATCAAGCAAGAAGTTTTCACTGCAGTTGATATTTTAAATAAACTCCATTATCATGTGTTGATTAACGTTATAATTTATAGAGGGTACTTCGTGCCATCAACTCTTGTATCAGTCTCAGAAATCAATGGCGTTTGTGCTAAGTACGTTTACTAGTAGTTATTGATAATCGTTCTTTGTTAACACAAATGCAATTTCTTTGAATAGCGCTGCAACAAAAAAGAAAGCAATTTAGTACATTTTTATTCAAGAGTTTTGCCATATAATTTCTCTTGATTTGAATCTAAAAACATACTAGTGATGCATATTTATAATCTAACAAAACGATATTATATTTTGTTGTCGACCTCATTGTTCAAAGCAGCATGTTAGTCTGATAAAGCGAGAGGGAAACGCCATCGGTGTGTATATTACAATGGTATAAAACTATGTCGCAATTGATATTTCATAATATATGGGGTTTACCTTTATAATGGATTCATGCCATGAATATGTGCAATACCTGTATTTATATAAAACATGTTATGTACTTTCCGCTTTTATATCTGTATTATGCTACGTTTTGTAAAGCTTGGCGAAAAGAATAATTCATAATTTTGAATTCGTGTGTAAAACAGATTTCATGGCAAGCTCGTGATGATGCTAAAATTGCTTCCTAACATGCTTGTCGTTGTAAGGATGTTTTGTTGCTAATGGTTTTAACGATATTTTAACGCTTTATTAGGTATATTGAATTTAAAATACATTTCTAAATGAGTGAATCCATTGTTTTTCATGACCGTTAGACGTCGAGTTCGAAGATCTATCACCTGAGCAACAACTCGGTGTTGGGAGGGACTACGTTTATTCTGTATACGTTGATCTCATTTTGGCCTCTTTTCGGTAGTTGTATACCACACATTTCAATATTTCGTATATTGACACCTACCTTCGAAGCTTATCAATACATTTTTTGGAGAGCATCAACGGTTGCAAGTTAATATGGTGACCAAAAAATGCTGTAAGAAAACCAATAATGTACGTTTATGAATATGGTGTAAATTATAAAATCTTCTGATAATAACTACAGATTTATTACACTTTAAATATTCATTTTTATGACGCAATATTAATGCAGAAGAAATAAATAATGGTATATAAATGTTCATGCTGCTTAAAATATGCAAATCCATATGGATAACCACGAGTATGCAAGGTGATACTGTCTTGATATAATGCTCGTTTAAAATCAAACACTGACATATGAATACAAGTTGAATGAAAGAGAGGGAGCGGGAGATAATAATGTGTCGGATGAAATGATTGCAAACAGCGAACACGTGCATATTTATTTCCTGTATGTCGAAAAATGAATATAATTAATTGACTGATTGATCGTGTTTCAACAGTGCACCGGCATTGTTAGGCAATTTAACGCCATACAATAGATTATATGTATAATCGTTTAAAAACTATAAAAAGTTTCATATCGACCAGCGATATCAGAACCAAATAGTTGAAAATAAAACTGTAAAAATGTAGCAGTAAAATATTAAGCTTCACAATTCACGGGAGATGTAAATGGTGTATGTTAATGAAAACAGATGAAAAGGTGTTGGAATTAAGGGACGGAAAATACAATACATACAAATGCTCTAGGTGAAGTCATAACATTTTTAGCTATGGCTAAATGATTTCTTCCTTCAGGAATTATATAATTCAAGTGATATGTATTGCATTACAAAATGCTCCTTCAGATCGTGTGCATTGTAACATTGATCGCGAGAAAGCTGCAGGTCAAAACATCATATGATAAAGTGATTAACAGCAAGAAACGCACACTGATGGGTCGTCGTGTTTTAGTGTGTGTGAGCTGATTATATACGTATGACCAATTCGAATTCTAGGCAATGACTACCTCCTACCTACAAATCGTACTGTAGGAAAGAGTCGATTCTTCTAGGGTTCGCGTGGGGTTTGATATTCAGTGCATCATTCCACGATGCCCTCCACTTCTAGCGTGCAGACTCTTTGATACTAGGTTTAAAATCAGTATACGGTATTTTAAAATCGGATGGTTATTGTGATAGGGCCAGTTTAGCAGGGCGATCTACTTTTGTATTACCTTTACTACCAATATGGGTAGGTAACCAACGTTATAGTTTAATGGGTAACGTACTCAGCGCAGCATGTGTGACGACCATATTGGTTAATAATGGGTCTCAATATATTGCATTGCAAGGTCTGTTGCTCTGTTTTTGGCAGAAAACATTGATGTATCATTTAGCAAACGACACTTTGTTGTGTGTTTTTCTCTAGTAGCTGCAATCCTTTTAGCATCCTTTAATCCGTCTGCATAAATGATTGTAAAGTTTTTAAATTCTGCGTGGAGTTCATTGTAAGGGTTCTGGGAGAATGAATTTTTTGACCCATAGTTTGTTCCATCCATCGTGTAACATAAAGAGTACCTTTGGTTGTTTCAGGAGCAATGGAGGTGTTTCAGAGGCTACCGCGTTCTGAATTTTAGACAGATGATATATGTTATTGTCAAAGATGGATGATATTATAATGCTAATGAATGGCATTTGGTTTATTATCGTACAAGGTTTAATATATGGCTTAAAAAAAACAGTCAGAAAAAGACGGCTCAGAGGGTTTGATATTTCGTCATGATGAATTGAGTCGCGCATATTCAAATACGATATTATTGCTGAACCGTAAACAACGTAACAATCGTCTAGTTGGGAGCGAAGACGTTCTATACAAATTGACGATGACTCTTTTATCCTCACTCAGGGTGCTCTACTCCTTTACGTAAATCTATATATTTCAAACATATAGCTTTCAGATTATTTAAGTGTTGAATCAAAGTCAGTTTTCTGTTAAAGATAATACCTTAAAACTTCGCATTCCTAGACGACTGGAAGAAGTTTTCCATCCAGCGTGAGTTTAGGTTCATCCTGTTGTGTTCACAACTTATAGAAATACATACATAACGTATCGATTTCGAGAATTAGAAATCGTTTGGATTGGTCCAGTTGCGAATATTGCTGATATGATGATGATATGATTTTGTTATAGTCTTTTCATTACATTCATGTTCTTTAATCGATAACATCACCATATAACGAACAATCCACACCAGGAGTCAAACACTTGATGCTATTAATTTTTATATTGAAAAGAGTTACATATAACATACTGCTCTGGGAAACACCATTTCTTACTCGTACATATCCGAAAGGGTCAAGACCACTAGTATCTGGAACTATCTGTCTGAGAAAACATTTTATTTTAAAGAGAACAGACCTGTAGACCTGTCATTTAGACCTGTACTTCCAGATCGTATCATAATCCTTTCCTAAATCAAAGCAGATGTTCCTTTTAATACTTCGCGGATTAAGGTTTCCAGTCTAACCAGATGAAAACTGGTGTTAGGCCGTAGCGAATGCAACTTTGGAAAGGGGATATTAAATTGTTAGTTTACATGTACCGAGAAGTGATCATTCGTTCCATTGTTTTCCACAGAGAGAGAGAGAGAGAGAGAGAGAGAGAGAGAGAGAGAGAGAGAGAGAGAGAGAGAGAGAGAGAGGTAAAATGAAGGCAGCACTATACCATTCTAGATATGATACATTAATGAGGATGATAAAGCGAGCTATGGAACATCTAGGTGGTAGGCCAATATTTGTTGATGTTGTCATTGAGATTTGGTAATTTGTTCCTTCTGGCTGAACTTGCATTCCTGGACAATGAGACGGCCTTCAACACATTATGACATGATGCCATATTATACTAGCTTTTACCTCTTGAAGTTAAAGAAAACATGTGTACGTTAATACAGATATCAGGGCCCGTGTTCACAACGACTTGAACAATCTGTAAACAAAGGGGTTGGTTAAGGATGAAAGCTATCAATGTGGCTATTATTATTCATGATACATGATCTAATATCTTTACTGGATTCAACGAAATGTTTTATATTAGCTGATAACACAACCCTGATATCATCATCATGTAACGGCATATGTATTTTGCCCCAAGCACCAATATCAACAACAACGAACTTGAGGTAGTCAGTCAGTTCACGTACCTCGACTCTGCCATCACAAAAATCCTAACGCTCGATGCTGCGCTCAACAAGCGGATTGGAAATGCCTCAGCAACTCTTTTCAGGTTGCCGCAAAGTGTGAAACAACATTATGCTGAAACTGAACACGTGCATACTAAGAACGCTCATGTTTGCCAGTGAAGCCTGGACTCATTACGCCTCACAAGAGTAAACGTTGAGCGCCTTTCACGTGCGAGGTCTCCAACGCTTACTCGGGATCACGTGGAGTGATCAAGTAATAAACAAAGAGGTGCTTGAACATGCTAAGATTCCCAGCATGGTTACACTTCTCAGCCAACGGCCCATCAGATGGCTCTACCATGAACGTCAGATGGATAACGGACGGATCCTGAAATACCTCTTTTATTTGGAATTTGCGTCTGACAAAGGGTTTATGGGACAACCACATCTTCACTTTAAGGATGTCTGCAGACGCGACATGAAAGTCGTTGACATCGATTTCAAATCTCTGAAGATCTTTTTTTAGAATGTACAGCTGGAGAAATGCTCTAATCACTGGTTTGGGAGACGCCACGCATGCTAGCTGATGAAAAGCGATCTAGGAGGAAAAAGCAGCTTTAACACAAACCAGACTCAGCAAGTGCAGCAAGTTCTGCCACTCCCTGTTGGGTTACATAGCCACTACAGCCACTGCACAACTACAAACTTGCATATCTCTCACGTGCTCACTTCCACCTTCTCACAAGACTAACGGATGCCAACTAACGATTTGATAACTAAATTGCAAAATTGGATTAGTTATTTTAGTTTAGAAGGACACGAATGGATGCAAATAATAATGCATATCGGTATTTGAACCAAGACAAGGATTTCCAGTGTGTCAGGCTTACATTAGCCACGTGGTGAGATAAATAATATAACCGATTAACTTGGATTTAATTGTTTTAGTCCAAACACCGATAAGGATATATATTATATTGGTCACACAGCCGTAAAAACATTATGCATGTTCTCCAGAAAATGAAGTAGTCACATGATGTCAGTGTCAGAAAATGAATGTATTCCCAATATCGTTTGGGGTTTGGCAGACTGAGGACAGTTTTAGTGGGTAGGAGGAAGTGTATATTGAGGACCAGGACTATTTTATTGTTGCATTTGTCGAACCAACTTTTGTTGATGGCATAGGGCCAAATTCTAATAATATATGACTATTTATGCACTACATTAACCATGGGTGTTGACCATGGTAGTCTTAGGACTGCATAAACTAGATCATGAGAACATTTGTCATTAATCTAACCTGGGTTGGTCATGTTGAGCGCACACGTGGTCGTGATAGTTTTAGGATTTATTCTAAATAGTGGGAGTTTCATTTACATTATTCAGCCATTAACTGTAAATAATTAAATTACTACTGTCTATATATTGCTCATTTACTTTACTTAATATAGTGATGCAGGCAATAATTTTACTTACATTGCCTTTCCATGGGTTGAACTGTTACTACTGCTTGTTTAGTAACTGATATGTTGAATGTGACGTCAAGTAGATTTGTCTCTATACCTCCGCCTGTAGTACATGTACCTGTGCAAAATATTTACAAACAATCTGTTTTATGCAGAAGCCTCTAATGAAATAACTGCATGAAATATATTTGTATTAGTTTCCTCAATTCCGACATAAACGCACAGGTATGTACTAATTATTGATTTGTGATACCTTTGGAAACGAAACTACTGATTTAATGGACTCTTGTTGAACTATGAGGCCTTATCGTAATATATATATATATTGACTATCCTACGTTTCCAATCACTAGTATTTCCATTGCATCGATTAATGTTTGATATGAAGAGCACACTTTTGAAAAGTAATTGTACTTTACTCCACCAAGTTATGTTTCATACTATTTAGCATATTCCTTTTCGTGAAAAATATAAGCTTTTCCGGGCTCTAACCGTTATGTAGTGCCAGTTTTATTATATTAAATTAAAGTATATTAAAGTGTACAATTTAGTTTCAATGTCCCTTAGATGCAAACTTCAATTTTTAATGCAACGTTGAGGCATATTCTTCAGTAAAGACTATAACCCATTTTACCTAAAGTATACACATATTAAATAAAAACAGTTTCAAACGTCGAGGAAAATCACCCATCCATGGATTCTTGATATGCATAAAGTATATATAAATATATATATATATATATATATATATATATATATATATATATATATATATATATATATATATATATATATATATATATATAAAGCTGATTCAAATGATGGAGAAGCCATTTTATGGAAACAACTCATTTCATCTTTCATGAATTAGTGCAGCAAACGCACATGTAATACACATTCGTGCAGATTTGGACAATGAGTGAGAGTTTAAAACTATTTTATTCTTTCATTAACACACATTAAAGAGTATTTTGCTTTACAGTCTGTCGTTAATTAACAATAAATTCATTCAGACATGAATAGATTTGAAAATATAATGAACGACTGCACAGTTGCTAAAGCTAAAGCAACAACCAGAATATGAAGAAACATATCCTTAGAAACAAACGTCATTTACATCACCTATGAAATCTTCGTTATACACATTTGTGTATATTATATTTTAAATTAAATATGTCTGATCTGGTGGTAATTATATAGTGTACGCTATTTTAGTCAGTAGAAGAACGTTGTCATTCTTACCTTCTACATTCAGTTGTTTGCTACCAGGTATGGTATTCCCATGGAGGGTTTCAATGGTATAAAATCCTGCGTCAGACTGTCTTACATTCAGCAACGTGAATAACATAAAGTTTTGTAATGTATCCCCGTTGTATAGCAATCGATGCTGAAAATTACTCTTAATCTGTGGAGAATTAGTTTGATGAATTAACATCATTACTCCCTGATTTGGATGAATAACTCGCAATGGCCGTTTTATTCCTTGTTGATTGTAAAACCATCCAATGGTCATATTATCTCCAATAGCGGCACAAGAGGGACTATCTGTAAAATATCAAAATTTTGCGTTGCCGTTTCTTTTTTTTTTTTGCTTCATTTTTCATTGAAGGTGAGCCTTCTACTTCTGTGTCATTTAATTAATGGAAATATTATGTTCTTTATTGCTCTACCACATATAAAGTTGTATGTTGTCTCAATATCGTAGAATATGATGATTCGGGACCATGCGACCGAAATAATATTAATTATCAATTCAGTAATGTATTATTTACTTGAATACAGTAATATCTTGAATAAGATGTTGCATATGATAATAACGGTGGCAGTGTGTTTTAACATTATGGTTTCGACGTTATCTCGATGAATATGGAAAACATTTTCTAAATAGAAGAAAAATTTGCTTTATTTCCGTTCATATAACTACTGCAACACCTTCCATTGTTACACATGTGAACAAAGAAAATTAACTTATTTGTTTTTTGTTTTTTTTGTTCAACTAAATACCTTCGATCCTGAAAAAGAATCTCATAGTTTCATTTCTCCTGGTGGCTATTTTGTAGAGTCCAGCATCCCTCTGAGAGACATTCACTATAGTAATCTTGTTCATCCTACCGGAATAGTCGTTTGCACATCTCAGTCTGCCATACAAAGAAGAACCAGTCAAAACACTGCAAGTCGACCTAGCCAAGACCGCGACTTGTTCGTCATAGTTCCATAGAATGGACCGTTTTGTCGGCCTTTCAAATTCCATGCTGATATTTCCTCCAACGTAGCCTTGCTTTATTTCACCTGGTCCTGCACAGATAAACCATAATTAATGATATCCATTTCATTGCGCAATATAAGCAACAAACAAAAATGCATTACAAGATACGTGTGTAATTTAAGCGTAGCATACAACAGAGGATAAAAAAAAATCCTGATGTACAATAACTTAAGTTCAATATAAGTCAATTACAGGAATATATTAAAAAACATAGGGAATAAATGGTGACGTACAATAATTTAAGTTCAATGTAAGTCACATAACAGGAACATATTAAACAAAAGGTACTAAAATATTTAAGGCATGACAAAGTTAGCAACAATAACAAGAAATTAATATATGATTTAAAATATTCACGACCGTTTGCTAGAAAAAGTATTGCAAATCAACATTTCTAATAGAAGAAAATGACTATGCAATATATCTACTTTGAAATATTATTCATCGAGTTAAAGGTCAATCCATCATCAAATCGCCTCGAACTTTACAAGCATCACGCCGATTGTGATGTTTTACCTTAACCAATGTTTCTGCTTATAAACAACGTATCCGCTTACAATTCCTGATTCCGGATATAGGTGAGTACTATAAACCGGACACTGGTTATATCAATATGTTTTGGTGGTAGGATGGGATATTATATACATAACCTGATTTCAACATAAAGTGAGGAAAGAATATTTCACCTTAACTAGAAAGATGGAAATGGATGTATTAGTTAATGGTATATTTATCTTGTATTTTACAAATGCATCATTTATCATTGACACTTTAACTTTTGTGCTTTTTGACATTGAATGTGATATCTAAAGATTAAGTGGTACGTTCATGTAGTAATATAATAAGATTAAGCAAGTATTGGTATTATGATGCCAAAAATAATTAATATTCCATCTTACCATAACAAAAATACTCAATTTCAGTAAGTCACAAAAATTGGTCATTTCTGTAGTACACATACCAAGAACATATATTTCTAAGTACCATGTACCATCGTTTCTGTCACACATGTCAGCTTCAGTCTCGTCTGAGATCGTATTAGTTGTATAGAAACATTCTTTAATTTCATACATCCCTTCATCCTCCCTGCTGATATTTTCGAACAATAAATATAGTTCTTGTATGGTTTGATTGTGTTTCAGCATCATTCGGTTGTTCTTAAGGTTTGAATTCCTGTCCTGTAATTCACCCATTGACGTATCTAAAATGGTATTGTTGTCTTTTTTAACAGTGATAATCAAAGCGGAACTAGCCATTGACCAGGTTCGTATCATGAATTGATTGCCAACTATTGCGTGCATTATATCTTTTTCAGTTCCACTGAAAGTACTGCCTGCAATTAAAAAACTTTAAAAATATTACACAGAAAATAGTCATACGAGTAATGTTAAAAGTAACAGTAATTAATGTATAATACAAACAAAATATAAGAGTGCAGCTGTTAAAAGTGGAAAGGTGTACTGCGGTAAATGCTGCAGCGCAAAAGATTTGCTAGTAAGGGACAATTTAAATATTTCAAATGAAGTCCATGTTTAAAATATGCAAATGTGTAGACCTGTAACTGTAAGGAAAATACGTTGTAGCATATTTTTCAAGTGATGTTTTGAATATGATAGTTCGTAGACAAGAAATATATAAATAAAGGATAAAATAGTCGGAGTACTTATAGTTGTAAATCTAGTTGACAAATGATCAAATCTGTGTAAATTCTTTGACTTTCATATCCTTTATGTCTTAATGATACTCTGTATTGCTGTACCGAAAGACAATATGATGTTTCTAAAAGAAAAACTAAAGTCAATTTTAAAAAGTCCTATTGGATGTTCTCAAATATTTAAAATAATTTCAAAGCACGTTCACTGAAACAAAACCTATTATTATATGTGCACGAAAATTAAACTTTGTCTCGAAATGGTGCCAGATTCATTTGTACTTATATTACCTGTTGTTTTTACTGTTGTGAGCAAGAATAATATACAATTCCACCGATGTAGCAAAACCTTGAGGTAGTTGGTCTGGCGAGGCATTTCCGTTGTTCTCGGTTGACTTAGTCTCACTTAACAGAATATAGATAATCAGTTATGATCTTCAGAAATATTATTGTATTATCTGCACAAAATATTTACTAAAATATTTAATGCATGTGTATATCATGCACCCTATGATGATCATAATGAAGCATTCATCTACGACACGAAACATATGATTGAAAAAACCCTCCTGATTGTGTATTGGTTTCCACATTTTATTTCCTCAATTAGCCCAGTACGCATACAATTATTGCATATCAATAAAAATCCATGTACCATGAAAATGGACCCAACTATATCTGATTGACGTTTCATGTTGCCTTCGGACACTCCATTATAATAATAAGTTGAATAATACACAACAAATATTATTGGTGTAATTATAATCCTTTACAAGTAACAGGATTATGATTATGATTCCAGATAAGGTGATGTACGTAACGTCTGATCAATTGATTGTTAACACTTCATGAAAATTTGTTTACTTCGCTCCATAAACATGCGAAGAAAAGAGGTTGTGACTTTTATTGATGTCTAAACAATCAAGATTCAATTCGAAAATTTGTCATGACTATGCAACATCTATAATACGTTGTGAATGCGTGTAGTAGTGTTTAAAAAAAAACAAACATTCTGAAGCCAAGTAAGGTGTAGTAACGACATGATCGATAAAGGAGAACTAATGACATTAGGAAGGTCCACATTGTATAATACTGGTTCTACCCGGAAACTAGGAAGTGTGATTAATATAAATTACAAGAAGTTTTCTTTCAACTGACCAATAAATTATTTTTTCCTTTTTTCTTCTTTAATCAATTTCCATTCATTTAACCAATAACTGATTGAGGACCATTATATACATATCGCCTGAAATAAAACAGACGAATTGTGTAGTCGGCCTACAAAGATACTTTCACTTAAAGGGCTTACAACAAGATTGTTTACTATATTTTGAACAGAATTATTATGTATTAAGTTTATAAAAATAATCTATAGTACGCCTTCGGCCACCATCATGAGAAAGGTTAAGTGCCAGGTTTTGCTACTTAAAACTTGGCGGTGTGTATTACAAAGCGAACGTTTTTTTACGATGTCACCTATATGCCCCGCCTGGCAGTTACTTTTAACTTGGATATTCCTTTATAACCTGTTTAGACTTGTTCTAATTTTAGTTTATAATTATTAAGTAATGCGTTGTACTATTGGTAACTGATAATGTTCCATTTCTATTGTTAAACAGTTTTATGTTATATAGTTATTATGTCAGTGCTCTTTGGTTTTAAACAAGTTCATCCCCAAAGCTTGGATAACTCATTTAACTAAAATGAGGTCTTTATTTATATTTTATATTTACGTCTACTTATGTAAATGTTCACATAATCATGGCTAACTTACACAATGATTTAGACAGATCTAAGCAATAAATCCGCCTTCAATTGGAGCATATGAAAACCAAATGCACTTAGCTGTAAGACACAGGGTCTTTTACATGACGCATTTGCCTTTAGCGAATAAACGCTAATGATACTTTTATGTTAAAACGTACCCATGCTTATTCATCACTTTCCCACCTCTATATATATATATATATATATGTATATATATATATATATATATATATATATATATATATAAATATATATATATATATATATATATATATATATATATATATATATATATATATATATATATATATATATATATATATATATATATATATATATATATATATATATATATATATATATATATATATATATATATATATATATATATATATATATATATTAATTCGGCTTGTACCAAGAATGCATATTTTACATAAAGAAATGAAACATACTTTAGAGAAACATAATTACATGGAGTGACAAATCTTGCAGTCACCACGTCCATGAGAACAATGCTCAACAATATAACCCTCTCCAATGATATGAAAATTAAAATATTAAACTAAATTCACGTGTTTTTAAAAAGGTCCAAAGACTATTGAATTGTAAACGTATTATGTACATACCTAGATAAGTCAATATTCATCTAGTTGAAAGCTTTATACAACGCGCTACTCACGTGATGCCAACAGAACATCGGTAACAATTGTTCTATAGTTCATTAGCTTGTTTGGCCTTCTCAAGGTAATTGCGAATCAAAACGTTTCGAGAATTTAGCATTGTATTATAAAAACAAAGTCTGCGAACCACATTAAAAACCAAGAAGTATGAAAATAATCAAATTGATTTTTCAGTGTTTAAATAATTATTAATATAGGCATGGGTGTATTTAAACACATTAAATACAAATACATGGAAGCATCCCATACAATGTAATTGACGGAGACATGAGCAGTACATGTGGGACAATCTTACCATCAATAATGATTGAACGCCACCGTACCGCTTTAGCAACATTTTAATTTAACATATATTACATGTAGTTAATTGATCCGAGTGAGAGGACTATGAACTGAAACTGTTCTCATAAATATAAGCTGACAATACATCAATGTACTTTCCGTGAGTTCACTCCGGTCGTCTTTAATCTTGAGAGAAGTTATATATTACCATCCTGATTAATTTATTCAGCAGCTCTGGTTAGTTGTTTCCCTTGGTATATAAGCAAGATTTCCACGAGAAGTATGGATTCGATCGCTTTGCTATGCCGAACGTACTAGCTGTTATCACGGTTATATATGTTAATTTGTAATTGTTTGTTACTTTTAAAGTATTTGTTGTATTCCATTACTGCTTTTCTATTGTAATGTGAACATTGTTTACTGGATTTGATATTATCCAGAATTGTAACATAGTATCATGTTGATGACCTTTTTCCAAAATCAGTGAAAGGTTTGGTAAACATTTGTTTATGTTTTTGTATCAGTCTCAGATTATAAATATCAGAAGATATCACGGCACACTTAATATGATCTCCAAAAATCTAATATAGCATCTAAGTCAATCTCAGGTCATATAGTAAGGCAGATATAGCGATGCAATTGGTTTGTTGGTGTCCGCAGCAACTATGTTATTCAAATAGAATTTAAGTTTTCAATTACATTTCCTTCCTATTATATTTAACTCTGGTGATGCTATATGATCACCAGTTAATCTTAACTCCTGTACGTAATCTTCTTGTTAGAAACAAGTATAATTATTGCTACTGTAGTCGTTTTATATATAGCACGTATTGTTCCAATTGGCTTTAATGGCTTCTCTACTATCAATAACTTTTTGTCAGTGCTTCTCGGCGTTGTCTAATGGTTTCTTTACATTCTTTAGTGAACCAAGGTTTTGAGTTTCTTTTACAAGTTTTTTGAGAAAGTGAGAATGGATCTTCTGCAATCTTAAAATGAAAGTAAAATGTAAACATATGAACGTTTAAAACAGTGACCGTGTTAAGACCAGTTTTATAATGTGCTTCAAAAATGGCCCAGATTTTTAAATTACATTGCGGAATTGCTTCATTAGGTTCAGACGTAATATTCTCAAGATTGATTGTAATGTGCGTATTGTTGTTAAGGATGTCAGATACCTTCCGATATTACACCAAAAACAAAGGAGAAATAATCGTCACATAAATACACGTGCATGTACCCGTTCCTAATTGAAATTACTTTGGTGAGTTTGTGATGAATAAAAAAAAATAATCATCTTAGCATCGGCCACATACGTGATTTTTGAAGCACCCGACTTCCTGAGGGTCCTATTTCTGACACTTGAAGGATTGAAGTAGCTAAGGTAAGTTTATCGCAACCTCGACTCTTGCTACTTTCATTTCTCATCCCTTCGTTGATTAATGTGTCGCAGACTCCAACCAAATCACTACAATGAATGCGGCCTTTGGAAATATTTACTGTTGTGTTGCTGAAACAGTTTATTGCAATATCATGAAATGTCTTAATTTTTTTATATGTGTGGTATGCTCTTCGCGATCACAGTCTACAAAGCAAACCTCCTGATTTAAGAGTGTTTTGTTCACTTTTGGAATTGCCGAATAGTCCAAGCAAAGTTTTTGAAATGATAAATGGTGATAATGGAAGTGGACTGCTTTCATCGTTGGACTGGATGACCATGAAGAGCAGATAAGATTCCATGCACTAGGTACGTCCTCAGAATCTGATAATGATTACTTCTCAAGAGTTGATTTTATAATTTTATTTTCCAATGTTTCATTTTGTTTATTTGATCACTTGTGCTTGTTCACCCGCCATAAAAGGGACACTTTTTAAGTACGCGAATACACAGGTGCTCCGTAGGTAAAATTACCTCTCGATTGAATCATTATGCCGCCGTCCTGTAAGAAGTCGTTTTAGAGTCAGAGTAAGGGAAACAAAAATTGAAAATGCTTGGGGCAACAGAGATACAAGCAGGAAGATGGAGCAAGTGAGATAGTAAACTATGACCTGATCCAGCTTGGTGTAAGCAGTTGATTTGTCGAGACTAGGTCAATCCTGCACTCTGGTCTGGAAGACTTGTAGACCAAAACATTGTTTTGCATTTGAAGGTCCCTGCTCATCTTTCAAGATCATATCCTCCACTGATATGGGCTGCAACCTCAAGTAAAACAGGCTACCTCTAGTTAGTCGCTTCTTACGACACGCAAATGGACAAATCGGGCCAATTGTACAACTATGGACCCGAACATTAATAAGCACCTAACAACATAAACATTTAAATCCTGCATACAAGGATGATGCGTTTTCTGCCTTACAAGAAATGTCAGACCATGTACAAAGCAAAAAGAAAACTTAAATGTCCATTTAAACCAACACTTAAAATCTCACAAAGAATATCTAAGAGAATATTGAGATAACAACACTTAACAACTGCAATAATATTCATTACACAAAATAAATGCGCATTCTGAGTTCATGTATATGGTGTGGAATGTGTCAATTTTAACATCTGAAATATGTTATAATCAATATTTGAGCAACAAATTAGGATTTTAAAAAGGATTCGCAAGTAAACGGATTCAAATTAAAAAAAAGATTACAACTAAAGGAGCTGAAACGTAAAATACAGATGTGTCCAAGAACAAATAAAAGTAAGAGGTAAAATCACATGGTGCAATGCTGTTATATTTAGATAATATAATCATTTATAGAAAACCATGTAACAATGCTACAG
Organism: Unio delphinus; assembly: GCA_029339505.1. Taxonomy (NCBI): domain Eukaryota; kingdom Metazoa; phylum Mollusca; class Bivalvia; order Unionida; family Unionidae; genus Unio; species Unio delphinus. Next base: position 520,003 of record JAQISU010000029.1, on the reverse strand, counting down.
TAACTGAGATAGTGATGCTTATAACAATAATTGTTGTATCGTTAGAAAAGAAGGTTGGATAGTAGACGATGAAGGTCAATTAAAATTGCTTGTTGCATGAATATAAATAGCAAGGCAAAGTTATACTGCCATACGTGTTAGTTTATTCTAGTACGGATTTATCTCCGATATAGGGACTATACTTGGCTGAAATGAAAACAATTGAAATTGACTTGCTTCTGTTTGTTTGGCAGGCATGTCGATTTCATTTTGAAAATTATACTTCCACAATCAAGTATCGTTTTTGTTGAATACAATTTTATATCGGATGCTTCCTCTTTTGCACTTTCATGTCAATATATATATATATTTATAAAACGTCTAACATTGTAAGTGACGGGTTAGTTTTGATGCAGTTATTTATGAATACGTGATTGACGTATTCAAACTGTAATGGTTAATGAATATAAATACTGTGTGTTTGATATTTGTCTAGAATGTTCTAGAAGCATACTATTTAAACAACATCCTCGTCATCTTATTGTATCTTATAATTTTGTATAAAATTACGATCAATTACATTATGCATTTGTGTTTTAATAGCAGTCATTCCGGAATCATGCTTAGTTACATTCGAATATCACAAACATTATATAAATTCATAATCTTAATACAAGCTGCTTTGCTCCTTGATCCTGTTATTTTCTCTGCCATCTATTTTAATGGCATAGAGGTTTATGTAAATATATTGATATTGTGTCCAATAATATACTTTTTGTCGTTAATACTTTATGTCTTTAATAACATTTTCATATTGTATACGCCACTGGTATTGTGTTACATATAGTAGGCTTGTTCCTAACCGATACATGTCTTTTACCATATGTGCATAGTTTGTTTTTCAACATTAATATACAATTCAATTCAACATTAATATGCAATGCGATTCAATTATATTCCTTAACTTTACCAAGTAGCTTAAGGAATGATAAATTATATAAATGCCTGAATATTGCCACGTAGAATGGACTTGCCTTGGCATTGCAAAGTATTTTCACATATTTTGCACACTCCAGCATACTTCTTAGCTTGGCGAGTATCCGTTTGTCAGCAGACTTTCCATCTCCATCATCAATATCAGCATTATATAAACTTTGGAGCAAGTTATTGTAGTTTGAATACGATGGTATTTCCATATGTTTACTATGGGAGTTGAATTAGTACCGTGTGTCCTATACATTCCCTGGGGTTTCGGTGTTACGGGGGAGCTTACGGCAAAGTTTGACTTGTGTACACGTTTCGGAAATATAACCTCTCCACCTCGGTGAAATTCGGAGAAACAGGTGCATCCAAATGCAACACAGGTTGATACGCAAACGATGTTGATTGAAAATGCTATGCTGCATTCTATTCAGCGTCTGTACTTTGATTACTTAATTCCCCTTCGGTAACCTTACCGAATTGCACCGAGTTTATCGGCAACTCAACCCAACTTAGCAGGAGGTTACCGAGAACTCAACCTTGTTTTTACCGAGCTCTACCAAGATTTTTGTACCTCTGTTGGGATGCCTTTATTATAATTTCAATGCGTGTTTGATACAACAAAATTATTTTTGATAGCTTTAGCCCGTTTATGGTTCAGGTGATTGCAGTGGTATGGAAGTCCCGACTTGACCTAGTTTTATTGAGCGCGTTCATATAGGTATACATCGCTATTCCGGTGTGTCCCAATGACGTCGGGGGAATCCCCATTAAATTATGAACTGATTTGCCTGTTAAAAAAATTGCAAATATTACAAATTCAAACCAGCAAAATGAGCTGAATAAAACACATTAATAAACAAGTTATTTAACCTTATTTTACTCTTTCTCTTTATTAGTATTCCTTGAGCCGAATATCGTTAAAGTTATTGACTATTTGTTTTTTGTAGAGTCGTCTGAAAATGTGTTTGTGCTCTGTGTGCTGTTTTCGGCCAGGTCATCTTTTCATTGAAAACCATATATGCGGAAAGCGCTTCAAATCCACGCCAAATATAGTTAAACAAATATTTTTGAATACATAAAATTGTCAATATTAGCGTCCCTGATAAACAAGATATAAATATATGATATGTTCTTAAAATGAATGTTTATTGCAAGAGTATGATTGAGCATTAAGACAGGAGAGTCTTCTTTGTCACTGTGGCACATAAGGTTGGAATATTAATTTGGTAGTATTTGATCTCTCAGGAATCAGCTACTTATAAATGGAACAATAAACTCTAACATCTGAAATATGCATCGATGCTCGATATCATTGGACGTGCATTAATTATTCCTCTGTATATGGAAATCGATGCAGAATGGTAAAAAGAAAAAAGACAATTCTGTTTAGCAGTAACATTATTGTCTACACTTAAAATTTGAGACGTTTTTGTTTCCAATCAGTTTTAGTATATCGCTAAGGGCAATCACTTTATAATTATGAATTAAAAATGTTGTTCTTGCAGCAGTACCTTTTTGTTGTAGTGATGTCTGTAAATCAGAATATAATGTATGCTAAATCGACATTATGTGAATGCCAGATAGTTTGCATAATCTACAATCCAGTTTAGCAATATGCCTTCCCATTGTCCATGGTTGTAACGTAGTCACCATTCCTAGCTGCGTTACCAGAACATAAAGCGAAATATCATATTTGAGTTGACAGATAAGGATAGTCCTTGTCCACTTTGCTTCCACAGAGAAATACGTAGTTTCAATATTATAGATTTAGACCGTGTGTCTGACCATGAACAGATTTTACTAAGTTATATTTCCAGGAGTAAAATATATTACATTATATGATTTAGGCTTTCATAGGACATCTGTAGAGGCAATTTAATTATTGAAAGTAAATATTTGAAGTCAAAGTGTGACAATAATTTTTTTTGCCGTATCTGAGGAAATTATACTATTGTATACATTATATGTTTCCCACCGTCCGAAAACATTTCTCGAGCAAACTTGTATTTTGTGCATCTACTTTGAGGCATGGAACGCAAATGATTGACATTGTTGACGAGAGTTTACCTTTGTTATAAATTAACCATCCTTCAAGTACGATTATTTGATCGTCTAACCAAGATATGAATTTTATTGAACAGAACCCATTCAGGGTGTTTAGAATCAGCCATTATACACAATACATCTTTGCCGATAAGACGTATTTGCCTTGTATCACATAATTATCAAGATCATAAGGAATATTACACCTATGGATAAATTATTATCTGTGTACTCTGTAGAAGATAATTATATACGCTATTAGTTTGGAAATGAATCCAAATGAGAAAAATAACAGGTGTTTAGATTTCAGGTCAAATTAGAAGCAAATCATAATATTGTACAATGTTTGTGTATTTGTAGATTTATACGTGTTCGATAAACATCCGGTTCACTTGTAAGATGTGTTCAAATGATAATACAATTGTATCCTTTCTCCTTTTGTTTTACATGTTTCATGATTACTAAAGATTTATTTGTAGATAAATTATTGTAAATTGATGATAAATTCCCCTTTTCTACTCCATTATTTAAATTGCAGTAGCACACACGTTTTACAAATATTACAGATATATATATAATATATATATATATATATATATATTATACAATACTGTAAATTGTGGTTGACGGAAACACGTTACGAACAATTATTTTTCGTGAAAACTAACATTATCACCATATAGAAACAATAGGTCAATAACTGATGAGCACATCTGTGTGACATACGATGTATTGTATTGGCTATGGCTGATGAGACAACAAATGACTAAGCGAATAATGGACAAAGAGACAACAGGCGCTCTGTTGAGTTCAAAGATTAGTTTCACAGAGACATCACAATAATGCAATTACTATATTTGAATTGCTACGCAAAAAGAACTGCGAAGAATGAGTGTATCTGTATAAATGTCTATATTCAGATTGACAAGGTCGAGATTTAAAAGAGGATGTACGGACAACTTACACAGCTTTCTAAATTAATCAGAAATAACTCTTATGCCCTATATTACGTACAACTTGCATGAATGTAAATTTAATTTACTACTAGGCAGTTAAGGGAACAGTTTACACAGTTTGACAGTATTATTTATCACTGAGATTGTTTTTGCAATGTAAGTTGGATCTTTGTACATAAATACATTTGGTATAGCTATATATCAATACATAATATTTTCCACGCAATAGAATATGGAAATATGCTGCAAGATGGCAACGGTTATTTCCCCAATGCATACATATTGTCAGGACATAGTTTTCTCTCAATCTATATCCAAATAAAAATCAAGTAGGTAAACAGATCTTTGGATGCTATGTTTTCAAAGCAAAACCTTTTTAACAAACAAAAAAATTAAATGTCAAAATTCAGGTTTCACCTCTTTCAACAGGAATAAGTATTATGATAGTTTCACAACAGAAATAGATTGTCCCTCACCATCCGTCTGTATATGTGTCTCTATTTATATGTATGTGTGTGTGTGCCAATATGCGTGTAATTGTGTGTCTGTGTCACCTTTTAGTTAAATTTCATATACATATCTTCCGTTGCAAACTAAGAATGTACTTCATTGTTCATCTGAGTTTTAATGTCCGCGTTGTTTCCTTTCTGACACATATTATTAAAGCAGATACATGTCTCTCACTGCAACGAACATTGGCTTGATAATAGACTGTTTACTTTAGATATTGACACACTGTGTCGGCCCGAGAATGAACCATACAATTTCACTCCATAGACGCATAATTACGATGCTAATGTATAAAATGATGTATTTCACTAACATGTTACCAGTTTAGCATTTATCGACTTTGGCGCCTATATATGATACAAAAGAACATTATGTATTCATGAGGTTTACTCTGTTTACATGGGTAATTAGCTGATAGCCTGTACCATGATATAAAATCTCAAAAGGTCGATCGTCTGTAAGTCATCATGTAATTTACTCTATTTTGAACCAGCAATGTGTTTAGCCAAATATGAGAATTTTATTGTAATAGATCCGTTTGGTTATATTGGACACAATACTTTATTTCTGATGTTGCTTTGTAGATATTTGACTATATAAAAACGAACGCATGCAAATAAACCAAATATTGCCAAGCTCCTTTTGTAGTTAGTATACTATAATCATAATACAAATGCCTCTTTGTTTGAACAATTATTCAGATTTAAAAAAGACGAACAGCGCAAAGCAGATAAAATATGAACATACCTTAACCAGTAAAATTACTGATTTGACATTTCAAACCTGATTATGTTAGTGGTGTGTTTGTGTAAAAGACGAGTGTTCTCGATAGTCATTTCTAGTTGCTTGCAAGTCCACTTTATATGGTGTGTATGCACAATTGCACAAGTATGAACATAGAAAGAACATCTACTACATCACAATGTTGTTTTAGGAAAATAGAGTCACATATAGTGTACACAATATCACGTTGTGTTAACAGGAAAAGTACATTAAGCATGAAAGCGCAGAGGATGCTAGAGGGATGGTCACTCTGTACACCGTCATGTTAGAAATTGTAAATCAATGACTGAATTAGCTAAGATATGTGGACTTTGTATTATATTAAAAATTTACGTAATTGAAATCTTTATGGAACTTAAAGTTCACCATACCTAGAACTTACCCTGTAATTTGAGAAATGCCACCTATTGTCATTTTGAACAATTTGGTTAGGACAATGAATGCTAACTACTGCCAACATGATCGGTTATAGTCAATAATGAAAATGATGTTTTTATGTAGTATTGTTTTCAATGTTAATTATTCATCTGCATTTGATTAATTTGTATATTTGTAATTTTCATAGATATATTTAAAAGACGTTATTCATTTACTGAACATAATTTAAACAAAAGAGTAACAAGTACAGTATTTTATCAGGAATTGCAAGTCTTGTGCATTGTCATTTATTGACAAGAATCTGATTTAAATATAAAAATAATACATTAGGGGTGGATTGTACTGTAACTACAATATACTTACTATTAGGCTCTGTACATGGTAAAGTTATAGATCGTAGTTCATGTGAACCAGGGTTAAAGATCATAGACAATTTCAAGTAAATAGCCGCAAAGCTGTTTATCTTAACTATGCGGCGATCAATATTGTAATGCAAAGTATATAAATAGATATTGCATTCAAAAACCTTTTAATAGTCAAGAAGTTTGCAGGCTTCCCAATGGTTTCAACGCAAGTTTATAAATACGTTATTATTTTACATCATAAATATTTGTATCAGTATCTGGTACTATATAATAGGGTTAAAACATAAAAGTTGTACTGTGTTACACTATTAATTAACGTTTAGAAGAGAGTTTAGAGTAAAAGAGTTTTCAATTTTTTTTCTTACTGCAGCGATAACTAATTTACTTGAAATTCAAATACTTCATTTAACTAAATGTATTGATCGATAACATGGTAATTTCGCAATGGAGTTAATTTTAATATTTGAATAATTTTTAAAGTGGGAACATGTATATAAAGGACCCAATGGTTTAAATTGTAGGCATGCCTATCATGTACTAAATGATAGTCGAATGAACTCTTCGCACTTAACCATTCACTTTTTCGTTTTATCCCATTCGGATGAAGAAACGCCAATATGAACAAAATCGAAAAAAAAATACTTTGTTATATAATCAAGCATTGGATTATGTCATGCTTTATGTGAAACTGTGGAAAAATTTTCTTTTCTTACTCGCGTCAGCAGTTGCAACGAAACCGCATATGTCAATTCAGATCAAAGTTTTATTTCCTTGTACAAGTCCTTGAGTTCTGTTTCGTTCTTTCGAAAATATGTCAGACAGGAAGAATTTCGCTTCCCTTCATTAAATTTCATTGAGTAAATTGTGCAACTACATTATATATTTAGGATAAATTCATTGAAATAAACTCAATGAGTATTGTATTATTTAGATTTAACGTAACAATTAACAATGAAATTAAATGAATGTGGATATCATTATTCTATTTTTTTTTTTTTTATCTTGCCATTGAAATACGAGCATTTTTCTTAGCTTTAAACCCCCCCCCCCCAAAAAAAATCCTGAATTGTATTGGCAAAAGGTATTAAATTTAAGTTCACAAATTTTGTGACATTCTTCATTCCTTGCGTACAGCGATGCATACCTACCATATTATGAACAATGTACAGGTGGATGTGCATTTTGATTCTGCTGCTCAAGTAACTATTTTCCTCTTGATTTTTGTTGTGGAAAATTTAATCCGCTCATAATCATAACTATTTATTACTATTAAGACTTTTGAGTATATATATATATATATATATATATATATATATATATATATATATATATATATAATATAATATAATATAATATAATAAATATATTGTTACGTGCTTACGCTCGAATAAACAGTACAACAGAAAGAGTGAAAATAAAAAGCTTGTAAAAACTTAATAAATAATTTATTGAGCACAAATATTTTCCAGAAAAGAAAAATAAACGTACGGTTTTAAGAATCAATTCCAAAATTAATTCAAACATAATTAAAAATATAATCCACTAGAAAAATTGCAAAACTCCTGGGAATAAAATGTCCAAATTATTCCCACTTCGGATCTTAGTGAAGCATCCAAGATGGAAGACGATAATGAAATTCAATGAGAACAATTATTTTCCAGATAAATCACATAATAAATCCCTTTTATCCAAACGAATTGAAATAATTTCCAATACAAGGTAATTTAAAATAACTCAAAACGACACAGTTTAGTATTCTAACAGCCCAACTTCTATTAATAGTTCGCTCCAAAATATAATTTATATACCTGTTTTTACGTAAACAAGAAAGGGGTTGCATGATCTTCTAGAATCTTTTGAACAAATTTACGTTAAAAAATCTCGTACATACCGTATGACAGAACTAAAAAATAGAAAGATGTTTATAACAAAGCTCCATAATGTCCTTGGAGTCAACAAATCATTTTAAAAGCTTGTTTACAACTCTGTAGCCAGGTCAGAAATGAGGTCAACACCTGGTATTTATTTGTACTTAAAATGTCAAATTTAAATCTGACAAACAAACAATTAAAATAAAAAATAAATGACCCAAATCAAATACACGTTACACCTTCCCCCATAAAATCAAAAGAAAGGTTTATATGATAAAACTTTCTTTTTATCACAAACCAATTTACACCTGCGATTAAAAGAACTCCTATAAATTACACAATGTATATGATATAATATATTGTTATACACGGAAAAGAGCGTCTGCTATTAAATTATTTTTTCCTTTGATGTGCCGGATGTCAAGATTATATTCCTGCAATAACAAACTCTACCTTAGTAATCTTTGATTTTTATTTTAAATCTTGTCTATAAAAGTAAGGGGGTTGTGGTCACTAAAAACTATAATCGAATAATTAGCTGAACTAGGATAAACTACAAAATGTTGTAAAGCCAAAATCAATGCCAAACATTCGTTCTCGATAGTTGAATAATTTCTCTGGTGCTTATTAAATTTCTTTGAAAAATAGCTCACTGGATGTTCAATACCGTTTTTGTCTTCTTGAATTAAAACTGCTGCAACAAAAACATCATTTTGCCGATGAAAGTAAGGGGGTTGTGGTCACTAAAAAGCATAATCGAAGAAGGAGCTGATCTAAGAAAAACTTCAAAATGTTGTAAACCCAAAATCAATGCTAAACATTCGTTCTCGATACTTGAATAATTTCTCTGGTGCCTATTTAATTTCTTTGAAAAGTAGCACACTGGATATTCAATACCATTTTTGTTTCTTGAATTAAAACTGCTCCATCACCAGCATCACTTGCATCGACAGATAATTTGAAAGACTGACTGAAATTTGGAGCTGAAAGAACTAGTGCTGTTTCAAGTATAGCTCTTAACTTGTCAAAAGCCTCCTGATCTTTCTCAGTCCAAAAGAAATTGTTTTTCTTCTGTAATAAATTTGTCAGGGGTTCTGCAATTATAGAAAAATTGGAACAAAATTTCCGATAGTGTCCGGCCATACGTAAAAACCCCATCAGCTGCTTTCTTTTTTCAGGCACAGAAAATTTAGAAATAGCATCAACCTTAGCATCTGTTGGTTTAAGTTGTCCATATCCCACAATATGTCCTAAAAAAGTCACACTATCACGGCAAAACTCACTTTTAGATAAATTAACTGTCAAACATGCATCAGTGAGACTGTCTAAGAATTTTCGATTTGTTGCTAGATGAATATATATATATATATATATATATATATATATATATATATATATATATATATATATATATATATATATATATATATATATATATATATATATATATATATATATATATATATATATATATATACATATATATATATATATATATATATATATATATATGTATGTATGTATGTATGCATGCAGGCAGGTAAGCAGGCAGGCACACAGGCATGCAAGCAAGCAGGTAGGCAGGCAGGCAGGCAGGCGGCAGGCAGCAGGCAGCAGGCAGCAGGCAGGCAGACAGGCAGGCAGGCAGGCATGTATGTATGTATGTATGTATTTGCTATTGTTATTCATGCGAACTGTAATAAGTAGTAGTATTTTTATAGTCAAAAAACTTTACAATTTAGATAAATCGTATCATTCTGTGAAGAATAGAAGAGCAGGCCAGATTCCGTAGTGGAAGGAGCACAACAAAACATACATTCAATCTTAGGATTATGTGTGAAAAGTACTCAAAACATAAACAAACCATCTATTATGGGTTCATGGATTTCAAAAAGGCTTTTTACAGAGATTGGTATAAGGCATTGTGGGCCACAGTGAAGAAGTACAGCATAGGTCAAGATTCACCAATATCATCAAGCTTCTGAAATCCAAATCTACCAGTGTATTATTTGATCAAGTTCCTGTGAGGGACTGGTTTAAGACAGCAGTTAGATTACGGCAAGGTGTTCTCCTGTCACCCACGTTTTTCATTATATACGTAGAGCGGGTCATGAGCCAAGCCCTGAAAATCCACTGTGGGACAGTGAACATTGGAGGCCGTAACATCACCAACATACGCGTTGCACACGACAATGATGGGCTGACAGGGAGTAAAGATGAGCTTTAGACTTTAGTGAAGAACCTGGATTAAACATCTTCCAGACTTGACGGTGATGAGCTCCGATACGACAGAACGGATGACAAGTAGTGACAATAGTTGACAAATCAACTCTCAACCAAGATTAAAATCAGAGGACAGGAACTGGAAACATTGGGTCAATTCAAATGTGTTAGGTTCATAATCACCGAAGATGGATCAAGAGCAGAATGTTTGTCCCGATCAGCACGAAAACACGGCAGCTATGTAAAAGCTAAGACCCATGTGGAGAAACAAGAATATCAGTCTGAAATTTAAATTATGCCTACTGAGAGCACTTGCCATCTCAGTCTCTTTTTATTCATGTGAGGGCGGGACCCTGACAGAAGAATTACATGGAATGATTCAGGCACTTTAAATATGATGCTTCAGAACCATCCTTAGCATATCTGACATGAACCACATCACAAATCAAGAAGTGCGTAACACTTCCTGTTACAAAGTAGGCCATTATGAAGACCTCATCTCCACTGTTAAAAAAGAGAAAGCTGAAATGGTTTGGCCATGTCACTAGAACCAACGGTCTATCCACAACAGTAATAAAGGGCAGTGTTCATTGTGGAAGAATGATAGGTGAAGACACGTGGTGGGAACTTGTCAGATGTTCAGTAACACATTGCTTCATGTTTTTGATTGATTATAAAATCTTTTTTACTTTATATTGTCATTTCTTTCTTTGTCACAAGATCATTGCCGATATCACGTCACACACGTAGCCAATTTCGAAATATACCTGAAACAGAATATTGATGTTAACCTTTTCGAAATGTTATACTGTAATAATTTATATGGATTGAATAGGACAGTGCACCCATGTCATACTGAAGAATATGTTAAGTAAAATATGTTTGTAATGTGCGTATAAATGTTTCATATTTAGATATACGTGTTGCCTAGAAAAGCGCAGCGAGTTCGTGATTAATGCGTCAACTGTGAATAAATGCACTATTTGTACACTCATCGGTAGACAATATATATATTTTGGATACATGATCACAGAATCACTTTTATTCCGATAGCAAATTGACTAATAGTGAAAATCATAACTGACTAATAAAGCGGAACGGTTTGAAACACTTATTCATGGATTCAGTCCATTAAATGCACTATGGCTTTGCCTAACCTATCGATTATTGTCATGTACTTAACAGCATCAATATCAGCTACAGGTAATGTACACAGTAAAGATGTTATAATTTTTCCACAGAATCTACACATATCTTTTTTAAGTTCAAAGATTGTATTTTGATTTTGATTTCGAAATTAATTTTCTTATTTGCGTCTGACGCCGAAGAAAACACCACTCTATTCGTTCAATCGTTGCTTGAGCTTCTTCGATATTTTACGAATGGCATGGTAGACAACATTGTTTAGAAAATATGAATATAATTTTGCAAGTGTGTTGTTAGTCTTTACATTGCTTTCAGAATACTCGGAAAGACTAAAAAACTACAGTTCGATATAATTCAGCTAGTAACTACAGTGTATGGTGACATCGATATTCTCATGAGAGAGGGTTTAGCTCACCCAATTTGTTTCATGATTGTATGAAATAAGCACGACATGTACTTGACTAAGAATTAAAGAATAAATTTTGCTAACCAGCTAGCAAAAATGTTTCAAGCAGAAATAATTACTTTTCAAGAACATCATATCCCATAATTGGACATGTGACAGTTTGCATATAACGATAAGCATTATATATTTATCATTCCTGTTTTAAGACCAGTCTGTTGCATCATATTTTGTTGTTTTCAGATCTAATTTTAGAGGAATTATTTGTTTAATTATACATTAGGATTATGTAAGTCTCATTGACATTTTGGACTTAATCAATACTTCGTTATTTGGAGAAGTCATTCGAAGAGATTATGAATTATATTATTTTCATACTTAAGGACGTTAAACAATAGTGAAACTCAATGCATTTATTCGTTTATCAGTGCATCAGCGCTGTTAAGTAACCACACTGACACGGGATCGTTCTTACTCAACTGGTGAATAAAATCGAATAATTTTTTCTCAGAGAAATCTGGAGTGGAAAATTCTTCGGGTATATATTTTATGGTTCTATCCCGCGGAAATATTGTTACCGCAGATGTCCATGCGTGTTCGTTATGATCAATAATTTTGTTTGCAGCTCCATTTGATTTATATTTTGATTCGTATAATATCTAGCCGGTGATCGTCGCTAAGGTTATTGGAAATCTTAATGATGTTTCTAATTCAGCTATATCCTGAATCGATGCTCCGTTTTTCCTAACTGTTAATTCCCATTCGGTTATTTTTTTTGCGTCTTAGATCAGTCAATTTGTTCCCACGGGATGGATTTGTGTTCTATTATTTGTTCTGCTACACAATTCAACGATGACAAAGTCGATGACGAAGTCATCAATGACAGTTTCATGGTTTTTAGTTTTTCAATACTCGGTTTATCATTTAACGGATATATTCCGTAAACAACTGCTGTTATAGGATAAGATCTCTAGTAATACGGTTTGTCAATTCCAGTCAAAATTCCTGGTTTGAAATCTTGACTTACAGTGACAGTTTTTTTATCCTTCAAGATGGGTTCAAATTTATCACGAATAATCCAATCTCCGGTGTCTGAACGGATAATGAATTTCACTCTAAAAAATACTTTTTTCGAAGATGTGAAATTATCAATGCTGCGTTTTTATCGTTCATGGTAGCATCAACTTCATCATTGATTCGAAATGTCGACCAACAGTGAGATGCTCCATCACGCTTGAATTCATTAAAACAGTTGCAGATTTTAGTTATCATGGTTCTATCACGAATTTTACCCTTTGGTTTATCAGAAACTCTATCAAGATTGAATTTAGCATTTTTCCAGGGCGTAATTTTCGATAATCTCTCGAACTCCTTCATGCTATAATTAAAACAAGTATTTAAATAGAAGGATTTTATATAATGACTCATTGCAAATGGCTCATGATTGGATCAACAACCCTGTGTAACAAATCATGCAGAAAGGAGTTCTGTCGATATCATATGCAAAGTTTCCGACGTGGAAGCCTTGGTCCGCTACCCTGCATACGATGTGGGGCTGGGGTATGAGGAAAATCACAGTTGTGTCTGAGTTGCGGTGGTAAGCGATTCAGAGAATTGAAGCATTATTATGATAATAGAGTTAAAAACTCCATCAAAAACTCCATCAATGACCTTGACGGAGTCAAGGACGCTGACACAGTCAGTGTCAACGACAAAGTCATAAAACCTCCATAAGACTACATCGAATGATTTTTCAATGTAATCATTAGACCAAACAATTAATTAGACAATAGTATTAGTATACCAATGAACCAAGAATTCAGACCGTATCCCTTGATTGCAAACTATGAGGCATCCAGTGATGGTATTGTCAGAAACTGTAGATTGAAGAAGCCAGTTGGTGTTGTGAATAATCAGGGGTATTTGAGGTTTTCCGCTGGGAAAAAGACATATTACTGCCATCGTTTCGTGTATGAATGTCATAACGGATTGATCAAAGATGTTTTTCTCTCGATCACATTGATTCCAATATTAAGAACAATTCTTTATCAAATCTGCAGGCTATCTCACAAAGTGAAAATCTGAAACGAGGAAAGACTGGACAATACTCGAAAAAAGCGAGACCTGTAAGATCTCTTAATAAAACAAATAACGAGGAAATAGTATTTCAATCAATAGCAAGCGCCTGTAGATATTTCGATATTTGTCAACCTTCTGTTCAATACGTTGCAGAGGGTATTTATAGATCTGCGATTTAAAAAAAGACCGGACAAAAAATTCAATTCGTTTATGTATAGATGTCCAAGGACTGAAAAATATATTTTTCATTTTAGAAGTATATAATTATCAGTAATATTAAATCTCAGGGGAATTACACATCCAATAATTTAGACTGCGATCAAATTATGTCCGACTTCCAGGATATTGAATACGGCGCTAACAATAACAAATATGTACTACACAAACAATATGCATTTATAAAACGAATTCAGAATTCTGTCCGTGATTCCCTGTTATGCTGTGGCGACGTCAGTAAGTTTGTCCCGTTAGTTACTATCGTGGAAAAGATAAGAAAACAAATAGGGAAACAGTATGAAGTAAAAAGTACGATTAATTAAAAAATCAGAAATATAAGATTGTTAGTTGAACAAAATGAAAAACCCCTTTCGGATAATTGTTAGTAAAATACTTACTACAAACCATGGACGATCATAAGTGTTTTACTAAAACGAAGTTGTAAAAAATCTTTTTATTACTGAAATAAATTTTTATAGTAAAATATTTTTTTATTACTGAAATAAAATTTCATAGTAAATATTTTTTTATTACTGAAAAAAATTTATAGTAAAATATTTTATTTTTAGTCGTTTTTGACTGATTTTGGCCTTTTTTTGACTGATTTTGGCTATTTTTTGACTGATTTTGTCGATTTTTAATCGTTTTTGACTGATTTTGGCCGGTTTTTGACTGATTTTGTTTATTTTTTGACTGATTTTAAGCGGTGCCAGTAGGGTCAAATGGTCGATTTTCTATGTTAATTCCCGTAGACTTTTCCCACTGAAAATCGTTTTCGGGTGACAAAATCGCTGCATTTAGATTAAAATCTCTTCGCACATGAAATGGAGTTTCTAACTCCACTGGAAATTGTTTTAATAATGGTCAATGAAGTTTTAACAACTAGATTGGCTAGTGAGCGACTAGATTCAATTAAGAGATGTATACCAATCCTCGACTCTGTCAGGAATAAACTGCAAGCTAGACAGAGTTTATAAACAGATTTTGCTGCAGGATCTGAAGAGTTGTTTAAACCAATAACCACTGCAACGAAGGGGGTAGAGCGTGCTACAGACGGATATGTTCCCGAGACGGGGACAAGAAAAGAAAAGTCTCTTATTGGTGAACTTGAGAAAATAGTAGCGGAAACTGAACAAACAAAACAAGCTGTACAAAAGCTCCGCGGTGATGAACTACCTAAATCAAAAAGAACAGTAGATGATTTACGCGTGAGATTTAACGAGGAAGGGTTAGCAGCAATTGATAAAACTGATCCAGCAGAAATTCCTGTGCTTGTTGTTACGACTTATGAAAACAGAAAAAAATGTTGAAACCAGAACATCATAAGTATGTTAGGAGTATAACTCATTGGGCTGATATATTCTACAAAATCAAAACTAAAACAAGTCAAATTGATACCGATAATGTATTATACATAGAATATATTAAAGCGGTCGGCACAGTGTATAAACGATATGAAGAACTAAAACAACAACAAAAACCGCAAAAAATACAAGGAAAGCGACAGCAACCTTCAAAGAAAATATCTTTCTTGCCTAAAAAACAACAACAACTTTCGAATCGAGATGATGATGCTGAAGATCTTAGTTATTTGCAAGAAAACGGATTTAGAAAAAGTGGATGCAGCAACTGGTTATAGTAGCGGGGAGGGATTTTCTAAATCTCAGAAATTACCAACAATTTTCAGAGATTCCTAGCAAAGATTTTCCCAGAAATTGCCGTCAATTTCAAGTGGAATTTCAGGGGAAAATCGAAGATTTTCAGGTGTAGTTAGTTGTCCTGTTAATGTTCTCAGCGATATAACACGATTAGATGTTCTCATTGGAGGAAAGCGAGCTGGAAATAACTCACCGGAACTTATTAATGAAGCAGCTGATATCTGCAGGCAGTTATTTCAAGGCGGTATCATGGATATCAAAACATATCGAGATTTCATTAACGAGTTAGCGGAAAATTCTACTGATTATTACAGCGACTAAGTCGAAAATCCTTTGGATTGGAAATTGCTAGCAATGAAAATCGTTTACGATTTCACGATTAGAAAATACTAGTATTTAGAAACTGCCTGCAATTTCAGAATAAGATGATCATACACTACAACCATGACAAACCAACCCCCGTCTACGTGGTAAACTCCCGATTTCCAGTTTATAGAGCGTACTATGGTGATGGTCTCGGTGATACAATTCCGGGGTTATTTGCAAGAATGGCTTCAAAAATGATGCCGTTGGCTAAACAATTATCGATGAAAGCAATTTATGTTTTTCGTGATAAGGGTATTAGTGCTGTTGGAGATCTTGCCGGAAAAGCGTTTTCAGCCGCGAAGGATAAAATAACAGCGCTAGTTCGGCGGCGAAAGAAACCGGGACCTCTGCCATCTACAGCGGAAATGCCTGCACGGGTTAGGAAAATAATAAATAACGCAGTAGAACACAAACTAGCGTCGCTGGTGACTCCGTCGTTGACAGCAAGTGACCAGGATAATATTACCGGAAACATGATAGCGGAAAGCGGTTTAAAAAAAACCACGACGAAAACGCTAGCGTTTTTACGACGACGATGAAAATCCTACGGATTGGAAATTGCTAGCAATAAAAATCGTTTACGATTTTACGATTTAGATCTACGAATATAGAATAAAATGTTCAAACGGTAACCTGATCCAGCGTTTGATATAGACGCCCCAGTGCGTAAAGATGATTCTGTACGTGATTATCAAGTTTATTCTTATTACGCAGTACAACCAGATCTCCGATCAAGAATCGCACTTCAAGTTCATGATACCAGTAAATACTTTCTACCGTGTGAAGCGTTTATCGAAGTAAAAGGAGAACTTGTAACAGCTGCTGATACTCCTGCTGTACCAGCACCATATGACAATAACCCAACTATTCGAGTTGGTTTTGTCAATAGTGGTATCATGGCGTTATTCGAAAGCGCTAGATATCTCATTGATGCAAAAGAAATTGAATCTATAGAGCGTGATGTTGATGTTGCCACAACAATCAATGGGTTAGCAAGATATTCTGATGATTATACAAGATCAGCGCGTCCATCTATGATGTCTTCTAAGGATATTACTGATCACCCTGAACACGTCCAGTTTTCTAGAGTAAAGGCAACACGTGATACTGCAGTTGATCCAGCACCAGCCGGATATGTAAGAACAGCTGGTACTTTTGATGTCATAAATAATATTCCCGGTTACAACCTAGGATTTGCAACACGTGTAGCAACATTATAGGATATCGTCGACAATTTTCATTCGCGATTCCACTGCATCATATGTTTGGATTCTGTAGAAACGTCCGAAAAGTAGCGCTTGTACGAAAAAGTATTGATAATGATGCAATCTGGCGTGGCGCTGATGCCCCCGAGGGTAAAATTATCTTAACAAAACTATCATTATGGATGCCAGTGTTAACTCCATCAATCACCTCCGAGGAGCGATTACTATCATTTATGGATCAAGGAGGAAATTCGTTGTTGAGTTGGTTATCAGTGACCACGGATATTACAGGATAATGTTGATGGTACATTTACATGGCACCTGGCATCTAAACAATGTGTTTCAGCTCCACGTCATATATTTTTTGAGTTACAGAATAATGAGCGAGTTGGTAATCAACAATGCAGCCATATGATATTTGATCAGGTAGGCGTTCATGAAGTCTCACTGAGAATAAACGGACAACAGGAACCATCCGAGGATATACAACTTGATCACACCACTAACCATATTGCGCGTGTATATCATAATATGTTGTCATATATGGCACGTGATCAAAATGTTGATACTGGTTTGCAAATATCACAGTTGGATTTTAAAAATCTGTATCCGATCTATTACTTTTCACTGGAACATCTTGATTTAACAAGACAATCTGTCGTTGATATACACTTTAGAGCCCGTGTACTCCGCCCTGGTGGTATTGCTAATTACAGAGCGGTTGATGTCATTCTCAGCGACAAATAAATGCTACTCGAAGGTGTTGGTGGACGAATGAGAGTGATAGATGCGCCAGTGGAAAACATGTAATTGCAATCCTTCAGATTTTTCCATTGAATCGCTTTGCGATTTAGAATTAATCTGTTATTGTATAATGTCATACAGTCATATCGGTGTTACATTGACCCAGGTCAACTCAAGAAATTGCAATCAGAATCGACTAAAAAAATGTGGAACCACGAGCACGTTGAAACACAATCAGATGACAGGCGGTGCGAATAAATTGTCGCTAACGAATCGTCAAGTAAAACACTTCAATGATGCGTTCAAGAATAAAAAAGGCGTTCAGATCACTTTCTCTGCAGCCGCGATTAAAAACATGATTGAAACCGGCGGTATATTCCCGTTGTTAGCTGAGATTCCCCAGCGGTGGCTAAAGCGGTGACGTTAAGAGCCGTTGGTTCCGCGGCAGGAATGGCATTAAAGAAAGCAGCTGGGCAGGGGTATAAAAAAGGGAAAGGGTCTAAGACTACCAGGAACCCCGTATTCATGGTACAGCGGGAGATCCGTTCACGGATCAGGTCTGAGAATATCAGGAACGGTTTACTAGTTGTAGAGTCTTTGACTCCAATGTCCAATTTTGATTTACTCGATGCTGCTAAAAAATTGGCAATAAAAAATTTCAGAGGTGTCTTTATGAAAGATCAATTGCTGGCACAACCAAACAGCGTTGAAACCGGTATTATTAATCTCGATAACAGCACCGGACCTGGAACTCACTGGGTTGCATACGCGATTGATCTACGTGGGATTGTTTTTTTCGATTCATATGGATTAGCGCCGCCGAAGGAATTCATGCGTTATATAAACCGCTTAAAAACTTTTCCAAAAATCAAAGATTTTCTAAAAATAAAGACTTGGTATTCTACGCTACCAACACAACAAATGAATGATCCACCAATATGCGGCAACGAAGTATTAAATGTCCTTTACGCTATTTCAGCATCTGGAAAACCATCTCATGTTGTCGTAAATGAATACACTAGTAATCGCTGGAAATCGAAGCGATTTTAGAGAGAGAAAGAGTTTTACAATAACATGATTGATATTTGGGGAAGACCTTTATCAGCGCTGAAGAAACCCGAACCCGATGGCACTGCAGGAATATCTGCAACCGATGGTATAAAACATAATCGAAGATGAAATAGCTGAGACGTTGAACCTAGCAAGTGTCGATCCCGGGGAAATAGTTGTATTTCAAGATCGTCAGGGTAAATTGAAAACTAGTAATGTTTCCCTGGATGATATTTTAGTTAAACAACGAGACGCAATCGAGAACACCGTTGCGTTATTTTCGGATAAGAATAAACTTAAATCCGGCATACTTATGTCAACAATCACAGATAGATTAAAAATCCTCAACGATGAGTTAAAATCAATTATGAATTTCTTCGGCGAACCAGCGGTGGTATCACCAAAGTTCACAGAAATAAAATCTTCTATGTTGGAACTAGCAACACTTCAATCTAAAATTGAAGACCACGGAAAACAGTTTTCAGATTTTCGTAAAAATATTATAGAAACATTTATTGGAACTACGTTGAATAAAATTGAAATAAAACTTCCGGATATTAAACAATCCATCGATGAGATGAGAAACTTCATCGAGGCAACCAAAAATAATTTTTCGAGGATAACAACAATCATTGAAAAAACAAAAATTCCTCATGAGAAAACGAACAACGTAGTATACACTATCCAACACGGATCATTTGCGTGGACTCCTACAGAAAATATACTAAGTATCACTGCAACCGTCAAGGGTATTTATCGATTAACACTAGTAGCACCGACTCAATTTAATATTTCATCGTCGAGTTCATCTGGGGTCAACAATACGATATCAACGATCATTGACAATAATACAACCGAACGATTCACGATAGCATCCACTGATAAGAAGATGGCTAGGGTTTCAACAACGTGGCATATGGAATTCGTAGCTGATGTAAATAAATAACGGTTTCAATTGAAATCGTAAACTGATTTAAAAATAAAATGTCGTCATCAACGGTACCTTCGGTATCTGAATATCGCTATGATCAGGCCAGAGATTTTCAGACTAAACTCAAAACTCTCACTGAGGAGTATGAAATGAAAATAAAAAAATACCAACGATGAATCACCGCAGTTGATGTTATCGTGTACTCGGTGAGTGGTGTAATCGCCGGAGCCGGAATTATACTCTCCTCGGTTACAATGATTGCTCCGAGAGCTGTTCCAATTTGCATATCAGCGGCAACAACAATCGTGGGAATAATTTGGATAATAACAAAAAAAATATCATCATGCAGCCAATGCAAACTGCAATACTACATAATTAAATTTCATGTTGTATCAACCGCGTACTCGCAAATGTCCTCGTTGATATCGTCGTCGCTCGATAATACATTTATATCAGATAGTGAATTCTCAGCGATGGTAAGTATCTATGATTCCGCGATGTCAAAAGGGAGCTATCAAATAAATCTCGAGCGATCAAATCAAGCTCATCAGGGATATATTCTATATTCATTTGCACAAACAGCTCCTCAAGGATTTCTAATTATTGAAACTCCGGTTAATCCAGTCTGTATGCGATGTCATAATGATTCGCTAACAAGAATCAACTTCATACTCGTTGACCAGTCCGATAATCTAATTGATTTACATTACGAGGTTTGACAAATTAGTCTGTTTGTGAAATCATAAATGATTTTCATCGTAGTGATTTTCATTGTTAACCTTACAGCAGCAACGGGGGCGGCGACGACGATTTTATTTTTAGAGGTATTTGCACCCTCTCTGGTTCCCCTTAATTTGACAAATAGGGCCCTAAAATCGTAAGGCTTCATTTGGCAAAAGGAGACTTAAAATGATTTGCTTAACAACTACCCCAATTAGAAAAGTATGATTCGCCCCCTCTGCTTTTTGTTAGAGGTTTTTTCACCCTCTCTGGTTCCTAACCCTTTATTTTACTAATAGGGCTCTAAAATTGTTAAGGCTCCATTTGGCAAAAGGAGACATAAAATATTTTGCTTAAAATATACCCCAATTAGAGAAGTCGGATTCGCCCCCTCTGCTGCTCCCTGCAATGGTATTGCCGACACCATCTCCATAATACGGTTTATAAACTGGCAATCGTGAGTTTACTACATAGACCATGGTTGGTTTGGTGTGGTTGTAGTGTATGATCATCTTATTTAAATGCTATTTATCTAATGTGGTGATTTAATCACTGTGGTAACCGTTCGCTAGCTCATCAATAAATTCTCGATATACACCAATTCCATGACAATACCCTCAAATAGTCGTCTGCTTATATCAGCAGCCTCATTAATTATTTCCGGTCAGCTATTTCCAGCTCGTTTCCCTCTTACGAGAATTTCTAATTGTGATATATCCTGGAGAATACTATTAGCACAATGAACTAGACCACTACATGAAACCCCCCTTGGAGTTCCACTTTGAGAAAATCCATCCCCACTATAACCAGTTGCACCTTGTGCATCATTATCTTCGTCTTTATCATATAGTGGTTGACCACTACTTATTGTTTTTATTTCATTTATATACGATTTTGCCAAATATATTTTTCTATACCAGTTGTCAGCAGTTTTTATATAGTGTTCAGTTTCATCTTTTACACATTTTTCCCTTTTTTCCTTTTTAAAATTTTTAACAGCAAAATCAGCTAATTCATCATCCGTGTAATTTAAAAATTTATTCATCGCTTCTTCCGTATATCTGTTCAGGTGGATATATACTCTCTTTTGAAATTTCTTCTTTTTCATCAATAATATCACCTTTTTGTTCTTCAATAATATCACCCTCATCTCCTTCAATAATATAACCTAGTCGTTGTTTAAGTCGTTCTCGTTGTTCTTGTTCAAGTCGTTCTTGTTCAAGTCGTTCTTGTTCTAGTCGTTGTTGTTCTCTGGTTGTTTTCTCTCGTTGTTCCTCAAGAATATCCCGCCATATGGCTTTTCAGTCGTCGGTACGACTTTCCCCGTTGCAGTGGTTACAAGTTTAAATAATTGTTCAGTGTCTGTTGCAAAACAGTTTGAAAGTCTTCTCTCGTTTGGAGCTTATTTCGAACGGAATCACGAACTTGAATAAATTTCTTAATCGCGGCTAATCGTTTTCGTGCTAATTTAGTCGTTTTTGCTTCACCTACCATTATAAATGAATGTACGATTTAAATTGTAAGTGAAAACGCACCCCCGACACTGTTCATACTTTCGCGTAGTGATAAAATCGCCTGTCTGTACAAATTCGTTATAGGTGAGTAAGCGCATATCTGTCTATATAATTTATGTTCCGTACCTATATATACTCATACTTGCAAAGATGTATGGTTGTGTTTAGAGTGTCAATTATCCATGGTGAGATTTTTCATTTACTATGTTGAGGCAATAAAAGGGGTATTTTCATTTTGTCGAATAATCGCTTTTATTGTTTTGATTTTTCGAATTATTTGTGGTTTGTTTTCATATTGTTTCCTCAATTCACTTCTGACCTTTTCGACAGCAGTGAATAACGGGACGAACTTATTGATGTCGTTACAGAATGCAAGGGAATTATTTACGGCGTGTTGAATTCGTTTGGCCACAATCTAATTTATCTGACAACTGAATACCTTGATTTTTCAAATTTGAAATCTCATTAATAATGACATTCATATTTTCGAAATTCATTATATGAAATATTATATATCTAATATGATAAACAAAACAAATGGGGGTTAATTTTACCCGTTTTTTCGTATGATATGATGAACTGCATTCGCTCTAAGGTGTTATACATGAAAATCCTCATTTGGAACCCCTCAGATGTTATTCACATCAGAGGGACCCAGATGTTACATATAGAAAACAACACATCCCCATTTGGAACCCCTCAGATGTTATTAACATCTGACCAGGCCAGAGGTACTACGAAACATAGTCTCCGAGAGAAGATCTAACTCGTCAAATAACGGGATAGAACTCGAAGAAGGTATGTTTGGCGAATGGACGTTACACTTACATATAGATATATAGATATATGCATGGTATTTACAAGTATATACATAATGGTATTACAATGAAATGATATGGTATTTACAATGAAATGATATGGTATATGCAAATAGGACAACACAAGACAGTACAACATATAACGATGGATTATAGGAGGACACACATCACAAACACACACATTCAAACTGACACCACCATACCCCCAACAAAATCACCTAGGGTTGAATGCGAAAACACATTCACACCGTGTGACGGTGTGTGACGTATGGTGGTTTCACGGTTTGAATTTCGAATGGCTTAAAATCCCAACTGTATAGAAAAACCTACCGATCGGTACCGTCGACAATAATGCCTGCCACGAGATTCGAACGATGGGCCCAAGGACGAGAACCTATCCGTGTATGCAATACACTAGTATTTGTAATCTACAAGTCTATAATTTTGAATATGATATGTGTGTATCACGTGAAGAGTTTATCAGACTATGCACAGTGATCACAACAAGAGATTCTCCCAAACACTGCATTATGCGGTGCCTGGTGACAAACTTCCGCCTGTTGAACATTTAACCACACACAAGAAAACATTCAGTCATCAAATTATCCCATTGAGATACGTGACTACAACAAAAGAGTTATAGTTGTTTCAAAACCGTATACACAAGCCCACGCAAGTTTTTCCCCTTAATACTACATATAATAATTTAGATGTAACCGAATTGAATTCTGTTTATCTATCCGATAAATGATAAACCGATTATTGAAAAACTAAAACCCATGAAATTGTCAGGGAGGATAAAATTTGTAGCAGAACGATCAATATAGCATTTTACAAATGCGTTGCGTGGAAACAAATTGAAGGATCTAAGACACAAAAAATAAACGAATGGGGATTAACAGTGAAGGAGAGCGGAGCAACAATTTAAGATATAGCCTAATTAGAAACATAATTAAGATTCCCAATAACCGTAATGATACTAACAGGAGAAGTATTACACGAATAGAAATATAAATCAAATGCAGCTCTAATCAAAATATTGACCATAATGAAAACGCGTGGATACCTGCGGTAACAATATTTCCGCGGGATAGAACCATAAAATATCACACGGGAAATTTATTTTATTTTATTTACGAGTTAAGTAAAAACGATCCTGTGTCAGTGTGGTTACTTCACAGTTTTGAAGACGAAGAGGGTAAATTCGATCAGATTGTAAGACCCAATGGCGAATTATACCGTACTGAAGCCCTCCACAACGAGATGAAAACACTAGCTAGTGGTTTTTTAACGGATTACGATGAACAATTATTAACAAACTATTGTACAATACCGTCAGTTGCTCCTCATTTCACGAGAAAGATAAATCTATGGTAACAAACACGCGCAGAATTTCTCTCAGATATCGAATCAAGCTGCGTTGCATATGGCCATGGTGGATTATGGAATACAAAATATGACCCCAAAATAATTTTTTCGGTTGATATGATTGCGTGTTATCCACGGAGTTTTCTTGGGTATAGAGAGTGTTCTGAGTACTTCGAAAGATTTGGAAATTCCACACATGAAATGACCCGTGTTTCGATTAATGGACCGCTGACCGATTTTGATTTAACGGGATTCGCTTGTGTGGTATCATTTGAATTGGCTAAATGACTTCATCTATGTTGTTATGTTTGGTTTGATAGACACATCTCTGAAAAAACACTAGATGCCAATAGTGTTATTACGGTATATGATTGATTCTAAAATTCTGATATTGCTGATTGTCAGTGAAGCAATTATATCATATCGGAAACAAACAGAAATATGATTGCCACAACCCCATTGTCTAAATAGTATAATCACCGAAAACAAAAATCAATTCCCCGATCTCGACGAAGAATATATCGTGAAATGGTCCAAATAAATCTTTGAAGTTAGAAATAAACACGCAAAAGATTTCGGTAGAAGAACGACTGGTAAGTTCACACAGGGTGGAAAATACGACCACAAATGATATTCTTCGCGGTTGATTATATATGATGATGAACACGACTGTATATTCGCAGATGTAACATCTAGGGGTTTATACGTCGATCGTAAAGACTTTTCTTGTCCGATAGAACCAACATATTTACAATGGTTACCTACACAGATGGAGAAAATCCTCAATATACTTACATTAGGTCGTCTATGCCGGCTTATGATTCCATTATTTTACTTTCGATGATAAATAGATCTCCTGACACCGCGGTTAGAGTGGCCAGTGATAGACGTAAAACATAAAGAAGCAGTGGCTGACTTCACTAATTTAGACGGGAGTTGGGGATCATGGAGAATTAAAAAAAAACTGCGTGATTATTCTAAATCAGCAGATGTTACGATTGAAAACAATTACTTGAAACATAATCAGATATCAAAACTATCTAATGCACTGTTGTGTTCCGATCCAATATGTAGATATAAAACCAGTTATTTAAATGGCTGTGGTTGTTCAGGAAAGACGAATCGTGCGATTGAGTTATTTCGAGGGAAATCAAACATGATTGTGCTAACACCAACACACAGACTTGCAAGAGAGATGAAACAACGAGGAATTATTGCTTGCACTTATCACAGTTTGTTCTGATGGAAAGGTGACGAATTGACTCCTGATCGAATGGGTGAGAAATATATTCCTGAAATCATTTTTTGGGGTGAGATATGCACAGTGTCGTTAGATATATTAACAAAGGTTTATCGATTGGCTATTGCTAGCGAATACAAAATTGATAATGTGTGGTCAACCACAACCATTGGTCGGTTTGTCTCCACATAATTGGCTAAAGAATTTTGTAGACTATTATGAAGAAATTAATACCGATCATAGCGTACTTGATAATGAATTACGCGAGTTCAAGAAACTAATCAGATTACAACCGATTAGAATCCAATGTGAAATAAAGTTAAATAATTTCGGAAACCCCATTAAATGATTTTTGGGAAGCGTGGAGACCCAACGATTTGATAGTGGCAAGTAGAAAGATAGTCAGAGATACACTTCCGATGAAGTTATTTAACACAAACAAAGAAACATTTGCAACACTTCCAGTGCCGCTGTGTTATAGACCCAAGGATAAACGAAGACAAATTATCGAAGTTGATATTCCAGGCCTGACAGAGTCAGGGACAGTGAAGCAGATTCTAGTGTTAAATGATATTGTGTTGGTTGATATCAATGTCGTCGAAGATGCATTGCGTGCTGATAAATCCCCATGGAAGCTAGCATACGAATTGAAGATACATTCTTCGCAGGGGTTGATTATATCCGATACAATTGTTTGGATCATAGATAATCGTATATAGTGGTCGAATTTAGTTTCTCTTGCAGTGTCCAGATTACGAAGAATAAATCAACTTCGAAAAGTTGTTTTAGACTATAATGACACTAGAATAAGGGATATTGTCAGCGATTATATACTCAGAAATACTGGCTATAGACAACAGGACAACAAAAAAATAACAGAACATTTGATATTGATGACGAATTTATAATCACACTGAAACAACAACAGTGAATTGCAATTTTATAATGCGTTGGTGTTGGTGGGATAAAGACCCCGGGCAATTTACCGTAGACAGAAAATATAGCAGTGTTGATCATACCAAAGATAATGTGATGCTGACTTGTTTTGAGTGCAACAGACGCAGAGGTGCTAGTTAAGACCACGCGGCGGTAATTGAGTATCCTTGAGTATCAGTTGTAGTTGTTCACGATTAAATCCTCGCTGAGATGCAGTTGAATCTAAACTGGCGGTCTAACCGTAGATCTCGTTATGCTAGATATTTTATCTGTAGTAACACTCCAAATAGGATCAGTAGCTCTTTTTTGCAACCTTCAAGCTCTCCTGGTTCAGATAAATAATAAATCATTTTCCGGTTTTATGGGTATATACTTTTTTATCGCGTTGTTAGGTTTCATATTAATTGTTCAAGTTTTTTGTTTTCTTCATTAGAATGTTCATACATTGCTTGGCATTTTAATAACACTTTTAATACAATTGGTCATATCATGCTGTGGAGTATATACGTTAAGTACCTTTACCAAGGATAAAGCAATGCCTCTGACCCAGGAATGGAATTCGAATCAAACCAAGAGCTCCTTTATTGCTTCAAAACTAATTTTTGTGATTTAATCTTCATGACTTAATTTTCACTATTACATCATGTATAATTTTATACTGTAACATAATTTATACAAGTGCAAAAATAACTGAAGGTGCTATGTACATTGAATGTAATTGTATATTTGTTATTTTTTTAATTTTGTTTTATTTCATTACATGATATTGCAATGTTACATGATATTGCATTGTAACATCGAATGCAGGATTTGACCTTGTCCAAAACTGAAATCACTTCAGCTTGACCTAATTGACTTTTCGATATCTTTTCATTTGATTTATGCCAATAGCAAATAGCGAACTTCTTCTTAACGTAAATATCAAAATAGTTATTTAGGTAAAAAGGATTAAATACATTTATTTTGGATTTAATTAGCAATTCTTTAGGAAAATATAATTTTCTTATAGTTTACAACGCTTGTTAACTTTTATACTTTTCTGGTATTTATTTCATGTGCATTTGTAATACTGTGTATAATGTACACCTATTAATTCAGAAATCATAACAGATGTGAAAAAGGATAAACCACGCATGACAATGAAACATAAGATTCCCAATGACATTCAATTATTTATATTTATTGTAATTGATTACTGGATTGTAAGAAAATTATAAATAATTATACATACCCATTTTCATCTAAATTGATTCTATCCTTTCCCATCATTTCAACACCAAAAAGTATGTTGTTGGCTGCAAACAAACAAGATTTTTCTTGTGATATATAAAAATGCGCATGAGTTATATTAACATTACAAGTTGTATCAGCTTTTTCATAGTTTTTTCTAAGCTTTTCTTTAAATTTGTATGTGGATTCATAACTCAAACGTAATGAGATAAGTGGATATATGTGAAGGGTGCTTACAAGGATAATATATGAAACATTTATACATTAAAATCTGGGATGATAAAGCATACTGGAAAAGTTAACACAATTTAAAATTATACACTGGTCGTTTAGGTATTGATTTATTAGTCTTGACACGCGTGAAGACGTAGAGGGTGGATAAAATAGCTGTTAATACCAGTTAAGCTAGCACAACATATTCGAAACTAATTCTCTAATAAAAACAATTAGAGTAAACAAGCGAAAGCAAACGCCATGGTAATTATTCCTATGTTTATAATGAAAATGATATAGTGGAAATTAGACCAACTTGCACATGCTTCAAATATCCTTTATTATTATCAACGTTGTAACATCATTGTTATCAATTTAATGAGAGTAAGAATTGTTATACCAAACTTAATCATTATACAAATGTTTAGACATACAATGTGTACTTTTTTATCTGCACTGCAAAATGACTGGACAATTATTTCATCTGAAGAATGTCGATATAGTGGCAAATAGATCCGCTTACTTGGGTCCATATGTTGCTACATTTTTGTAGCATTGTAACTGAACTTTTTAAACTTAATTCTCATTTGCTTCTTATGTTTAATTAAAATCTATTTCTGTTTTTTATTATTCAACTGAACACTTTAAACTGGTTTAATTAATTATATAAAGAGTAAATTATGAGAACAAATCTAAGTATTTTAATATAAAAATGAATCAATCAGGATTGCAGGTCAAACCAACAAATACTTACAGAAGAATGGTAACCTGCCCGCTGCTATACTCTGATAGCATGATACCTTTCATTCCTATCATTACTAGATATTATTTCATAATTTTTGTCATTTCATTGCTTTATAATGAATTTACCACTAGTTGAAATATGTAAAATACATCTTAGCATCCAATCTATCCAAAACTTTGGAGGATGAAACATTTATATAATCAATGTTACCATAAGATTGATAAAACACTATGAGTTCTCATCAGATATGAAGTTTTGTTCTACGCATTGACATGCAAAGGTTATCAACCTGTTTGTGTGGCAATGTGCATGACCCATTACTTGAAGGTGTGTGTTTCAGACGAAGAGGAAGAGACAGACATACAGACAGACGGACAGACCGAAATAAGATAAAAGTGGACAATGAGATAGAGAACAGTTGGATATGTATAATTTAGATAAAATGCATTTATATAAATTATACAAATTAACTGGGTAAGCTGTTAGATACCACTCCCATCACACAACGCACTCCGAGTGAAATATCGATCAACCAATTAGAGAATTTTGTTATTTTGCAAATTAAGTCAAATCTTTGTCCAATGAGAATAAGAATAAGAACGAAATTTATACAAGAAAAGTCAACGAGGCAAGTTTGCACTCTTCTTAAAATAAATATAACTTGTTCTTTTAAAAGTTAACACGGTTTCATTCACCCTAGTCTATTCAATCATCCTCATTTGTTGATCTACCAATAATCTGTCATCAATAAATGTGCAGATTAAATGTATAGATCTTCTATTGTCTTTTACAATGGTGACATGTACTTAACACGTTTCAAGAAAGAGCGCTTCGAGCGGAATCGTCACAACATGGAGAAGTACAAATTTCTTTATCAATATGAGTGACGTTCAGTGTGAGATCTTATCGAGGGATATTAAATCCGAATTGTGCTGGTTCACACCTCTAGGTCAATAGTATTCAACTTTATTGCGCTTTGAAAATTGAGTTTGTTGTATGCATTTCATATGGTTCGAAATTTTGACCTTTAAATAGAAAACGGAAATATAAGAATCCAAATGATGTCAGTATTTTGTCACAAAAGGGTATGCATACTCCAAATCTATTAAATGACACCCATATATGTTATAGTTTATATTCAATGTCTGCATGACGTTTGTGACATTTATACAACATCTCTTTCACTGCTCACCATCGAATAAACGTTAACCCAAGATAATAATTCCAGTAAAGTTTTCTCACAACTCCAAGCAGGCAACTGTTTCGTATTGATTTATTTGTGCTTATGCAATTTCGGTATACTATAGATATTTAAATTACAACAACGTGTTTGACAACACTCCCACTAGACAAAAATGATATACTATTTGATCTGGTGACATGAAATTTTGGTAGAATTTCGTGACTATAAATTTTCAAATTTATAGCGCTCCCCGAAATAATGCATTTGTTCTTGTTTATGACATTTACTGGTCAACCCGTCTTTACCATATATGTTTGTGCATTCACGTTTAAAATTTTAACCATTGCTAAATAATGAACATACTATTCTAGCTATCTTTGAGCTCCAGTCACAATAAAGTTGAAAGTTTCTCATATACATACAGGTCAAAATACATGAAATATATACCCTTGTTTGACATTAGCTAACCGATACATGTAAGCCGCAAGTTTTAAGCACGTCCATTTTTCATTACTTTATAGTATTGTTTTGTTTAAGTGAAACCTAAATACTGACCATAATTTCCCGCATGTTGGTAACCAGGTCTTGATTTGTCATTAACCATTGTCAAGACAATATAACGAAAGTCACGTTTAGTCAACCAACTGATGCATCAATCCATTGTTTATCACGGATGAATCTATTATTTTCGTCATGAACCACACTATTTCACAAATTGTATTAGTATACTTGAAGTCAATAAAAGGTTTTTGTGGTGTTCACTATGTGTAGGTGAAGATTATACTCGATTCCATTTCTTAAATTATTATCTGCCTTCGAATTGTATTGAAATAATTTTAGTATACGATAATCAAATGATATTTTAAGTAATAGCCGATGAGAGCTTATTTGTAGTGTCATTAACAAAAGTCATAATACAGTCCTTAGAACAGTAGATTAACAAGCACACTATTGAAGTAAAATATTCTAGAAATGTTATTTGGTACTATGCAATAAATTTAAAAATGAATATTGGAAAAACATTGTTTACAAAGTGGACAAAAATAAATTTGCAATATCAAACGTTGTGTCAATATACAAGAACATTTCGGGTCCACGCATTTTGCGAAAGGATATATCACGCCCATTTCGATAGTGTAAACAATAATGGTGTCAAATTCATTGATATGCAAAAACATTTACCAGAAACAAATGACAGTCAATTGGTTTATTAACTTTCAATCTGATATTTTTCAACCACACAATGGACTGACCGTTCATATGTATGTGTTATACTGAATTAACATCTCCGTAGAATGTATGGAACATTATTGACCTATAAAAAATTGAAATGTATAGGTACCTTTATTCAGCACAAATATAAGTATCCAAGGGTCCCGGACTCTTATTAAATATGCAAATGCTATGAAGAAACAGAATGTGTAAAGAAGTCAGCTAGCGATATACACACATTATAATAATTATAATTTGATATATTGTAAAATTTTGCAATGGTGAAACTAGGTGATATGAATGTCTCATGAATTTGAATTGAGTCGGTGTTTACATAAATGGATGATGTACTAATTTACAAATTTTCGTTGCATAAACTTGTGTACAAGGGTATTTGTGTAATAACGAAACATACTAAGCGAGGAGCAATGTTGATTTGTTAATATCAGAAATGTGTATATGTTCAGGACTTCCATTTTCAAAATCCTACACAGAGCTATATATTAAATTCGATGACGAGAGCATATTGATAAATAAGTAAAACAGTTGTGATATAACAGCAAACATATATTAAATAGGCAGATAAGGAATTACCTAGTTGATGTCAATACAGACATATATTTATATCCACGTAAATTAATTTAGCAAAATTGATGGTATTATATTGTTTTAATTGATATACCAAATACAGCTATTAAGTTTATCATTGTTAAGATAGTAGGAATGCATCCCGATTTCATAAATATATGTCAGATATGCAAATATTTTAAATCGGACAAACCAAAAATAAACTAATTTGAATTGATCGAAAATATAGTTTCCCAAAACTGTCCATAAAAGCCGGCTTCCCATCCAAAGTAGTTTATCATAATTATGGCCACTACTGGATTCAGGCTGACATTGTTCAGAGTCTTACAAAAGAACAATACAGTTATGGATTAAATACGTTTTGAGATTCATAAAGGTCTTCCCAAATTAGGCTTGAATTTATAATATGTGAAAACGAAAATAGAGATTGTATATACATGTACTGACTAAAAAGCAATGAAATACTGAAAGATACAATTTGACAAGAAGCCTTGTTTTAAACAGAACACTATGATATTTTCTAATGAAATATTTAAGCATCAATGTGTTTTAACAGATAATGATTTACAATAATGTAACATATTTGAAGAAATTGATAATACAATATGAAAAAAGTAAAACAATCATATAGTGTGAAATACCAGCAAAATAGAAATGGAGATTTACAAATATCACATGTAAGCATCAAACTTAAGGCGGCTATAAATTTATAGCAGAACATTGCATGCCAATATAATTACAACACCCCCCAAAAATAACCAACAAAAAACAACAAACAAACACAATAGCATTAAAATGGAGATGGATTTCAGAGTTAGACATATTGACGTATGTGAGACATGCAAAATGTAATAAAAGCGAAATGAACATCACTTAATTATTGATGATATAATAAAGAGATTTAAGCTGTTACAACTGTTTGAGGGATGTAGCAGACACATTGGTAAAAGTTGCATATTTACATTCAAGAAAACGACTGCGTGATACTCCTCATTTTGCAGATAGTAGTAAATCGTAAATCTACAGCACATGCATAAAAACAACGTGATAGAGGGAATGGAAAATGAAAAGCAAATACTAGATATATCATTATTTTGTAACTGATGCTATATCATGGCGATATTACACTAGCTCTGCGCCAATTTGTTTGTACAGAGCAATAATTCTTATAGATAGTTATATAAATAGTAACATGTGAAAGTCGACAAATTTGCAAGAAAATATCGATATTATTGTACAAGAGTAAATAATTTAACATTGTTTGTTTGCGCATGAAAAATATAAGGATGACGATCATTTCAACATTACTTACAGTTTAGACTGTTCTGCGCCAATTTGTTTGTTGAGAACGCTGCCATTGGTACAACATAACCTACGAAATTGTTAATTGTTCAATGATACGAAGGCAACATAAACTACAAAACCATATATCTGTGTAGGGATAGTAACGTTTTTACAATATTAGAGCACCTACTCTTGGTTATTGGAGAACCTTCTCATCTGACGTATTATTCAATATGAATTGGTAGTGAGAATGGGCAGGTTTATTCGATACTATAACAACTCACAGAAATCTGAAATGAAATGAAACCCTACAATCAGTAAAAACTAACACGGAACGGCTTAATATCATTTGATTTGATAGCACGAACATACATAGGTAAGATCAGAAAATACAGATACAATGAGTGAAAGTCAATAGGAGTGTGTAATATCTTAATATCAATAATTTATATTAGAATGTTGCAATGACTCATTACAATTCAATCGTGGAATAAAAATTAATGTATAAATGTCAAAAGACAGTAATGTTTGCAGGGTTACGGAATCTTGTCTCGTACGACTAGCACAACGTTTGAGTATGACATGAATTGGAACAAATATACAATGATACTAATGGCATTCTCGGCCGCAATGTGCTGCTATAGATTATAATAGCATGATCATCAAAGAAAACACTGATTGAACCTTAAGACTAAGCAACCAGCATTTAATCTTGTCAACATGTCAATGCAATACTGCTCCCGTGCTCTTCAGTTGCAATAGTTGGCAGTGTTTTAAACGCTTTTCGATGTTATCATTGACATAATCAATTTAGCCACTTAACACAGTATTACTTCCTTCTCCACCTTTAACATGTATACCAAAGTTCATATTGAAACCACATATATTGATATCACCAATCTTAACCAATGATTGTTATAACACTGAAGGGAGATAAATCGTGCAGGTATGTGTACGGCATATGAAAGAGTTACCCTAAATGGGTTTTTCAATTAAATTCAATTGGTTGATTTTATGTCAGGCAAACTTTGTCTCAGTAGTCAGTACACATATTTAAAGTTATGCAATGCATAACTTTTTATATGCATAATATAATCGTTGCAGTAAGAGTGATTTTGCAATGCATCATATTTCTCCAACGATATTGATGGATTGATATATTTGGTGATTTAATCTGTGTTGCCTGCCCACATTATTAGAAGAGATAGAAATAGTCAAATTACAGTTTCATTGAAAGGGATTTCATTGGTAACATATACCTCTAACATTGCTAAACTCATGATTGTAACTATTAAGTTACAACGAGCATAATTATGTTTAATTTTAAATTTTAATATAATCCTCATATCTAATTCTGAAAAGAAGTTTCACCATCGACCTTCAGCTAGTGTGACCAATGTTCACGTTGTTCGGCAGTGTGCCTATGTTGTAAAAGATAATACTAATCTGTAAATTTAACTAAAAAAATTACATTATCGGCCAGATGCATATCAAAGTGCTTTTTGGAATGGCAAATGCAACTGTCAATGAATGTTAATCAATAGCTAAAATAAATAAATAAATAAAAAGGCCGTTTATTAAAGAATAATAGCTATAATTGGTAGACACGCACTACTGTATTTCTGGAGCTAACTTGTATCAAATTCAGTTTGTTTTCCTTATTACAGTATAATAAATCAGTACATGTTATCTTTAATGACATCAGTTAGATTGTGAGTGATATAAGTAATAGTAAATAAAATACAAAGCAGAGAATAAGCTAATTAACACAACACGGGATAAAATATATTCCAAATGGAATGTGCTGCGAGCTGTAGGAATTTAGTTTGAGTGTGTGTCACAAGTAGTTTACAGACTGCCAGTATTGTGCAAAATAAGTATTTTTTCGACTTTTACATGTCCGATTCCATTAAGACAACATTCAGGTCCACTCACATTTGAAAGTATGCACAACACCCTGTTAGTGGGTTGAGTAAATTGTATTGGTGTTTTACGCATTGATATACAGAAAGAGTATACCAGATTGAAAGATTAAGTTAACTTTCTTCGGTAATTGTCAATAAGGTTAATCCAGTTGGTGATATTTATCTTATTTGTTTGAGCAAACTAAAATGTAATTAAACTTAGTTGGAATGTATGACGCATTGGTGTTATATTCCAAGTTGATATGGAAAGTTTTGGACGAAAAAATAACATTCCTTACGCTATCGATATAATTATTCCATAAATACCTAATGTGAGATAGTCGAAATCGAATTAAAAAATGAAAAGAACTAAAATCGGTTTGATATAGGAGGACCTAATTGTTTTCTGTCATATAATATTTTCACTGGCACGCGCATTCTTACTGTATGTATGAGACTTCCTGATTAATGTATTGTCACAATAGGCAATAATAATTTAAATTAATAACTACTGGCGTGTATCATTTTTTTCTACTCCACAAATAAACATTGATGCATTAATTCAAATTCCAACTATTCCATAAGCCATTTACTCATTTTTGGAACCACGTAGCTGCTACTGAATTATAATTTAACACATTAGGGAGAACCATCATAAAGGTTGGCATCGTCCTATTATTGGACCAATTTATTTATTACAGGATTATCATAAAAGTAGTATTGGTTGTTCAGAATACACGAATCGTGCATTCAGCATGGTCGCAACCGTTATGACTTAATAATGTTTCAACTATGTTCTGATATATAAGAGATCAATATTTCAACGAAGTTATGAGGTGATAAAAGTCTTCTGGTAACATAGAGAACAAGGTAAACAGAAAAGAAGATGTAAAAATTTAGTTCAGGGGTTGCAGGTCCTATGAAA
Source organism: Unio delphinus (assembly GCA_029339505.1). Classification (NCBI taxonomy): domain Eukaryota; kingdom Metazoa; phylum Mollusca; class Bivalvia; order Unionida; family Unionidae; genus Unio; species Unio delphinus. Next base: position 484,233 of record JAQISU010000029.1, on the reverse strand, counting down.
GACGAAATTGATCATATCTTCCCCGTAGAGGTGGTATTAGGACTTTCCGATACGCACACTACGTCCCTCGTAGCATAGCATATTTAGTAAGCTCGTGAAACTGATTCAGGTGGTGTAGCAAACTCCACATAACGAAATAATTTAAATCAGCAATAACTTCATAGGAAATACATTGACAACAAAAAATATTTATATGTAGGTGGGTTTAAAAGAGAAATCAAATATATATATATATATATATATATATATATATATATATATATATATATATATATATATATATATATATATATATATATGTAATTGCTACATAGGTCATATAGCTAAATATATAGTTTAGTTTACCTATGAAATGTCGATTCTGGCAGTCATATCTGAAGCAGAATAATTCTTATTATTATATTCATAATTTAATGAAGTGCAATTATTTATTCAATTGTATTATTCACTGGAATTCAAATGTGACCATTAATTTGATTGGACTAAACTAATGATTTCAAATTAGAATAAATTTAAAAGGGCATAGTGGATTATATTGTTATGATAATTATATGAATGTTAAGAAATCAACACAGTCCAGACCATTGATAAAAAAGCAGTAGAAAGCAAGGAGATGAGACCGAGAGGGTAATATATTATACTTTACGAAAAATGTGGAAAATAAACGACGTGTATCAATGCATAGTCAGGTGAAAAGGTACTTAGTATGAACAACGGTATACACATTACATAAAAATACTCAGTGATTGCATACAGGTGAAATTTTAAAATAAATGTTTAATTCCATCAGTATTATTAAAATGCAAGAAGCATTGAGAATATCAAAATGTGAATTCATGAGTTTAACATTATAGTATGCAATTCAAGCAGTTTGGAGAGCAAAACTATACATACAAATTACTTAACTATGAATAGTCCATTGCAGGAAACGCTAACAAATTGATACTCGTGCGGGTTACATCAGGATGAAAAGAAATAATTTTTCCAGCGACTACCTTTTCCCTACGGACTGAAGGAAGGAGCTTAGTATCTGATGTAGCTGATGTAATTGCATACATACTGTTTTCGATTTTAATCATCAAAAACCATGGCAATGAACCAACTTTAAATCTTGTTTAAAGTGTGTTGTAGTTGTCGTTCAACTTTACGCATGTTCGAAATTAATTGGAAATCATCATCGTCGATTGAACAGTCTACACCAAGAGCCATTTACATGGTTATGCCCTTAATGTTGCTGTTGAAAAGCGTGTAATTTCAAAAAAAGTCATCTCGAAAACTTTGAAGAGAAGATATTAAATTACGTGTCTCCAGGTACCACAACTAATGCTGATAACCGATCATTCGTTACATAGTTTGCACATGCAGCTCTTCAAATAAATATTTCGGTAATTATGTATCTCTTATGCTTACCTGGTTTGGTAAAAGCATTATTATTAAGGAACCCCGTATGTCCTTAAATATCTGTTAGTTTACCTTACTTAATATTGTATAACTGCAAACAGTAAATATGCCAGAGTATATTACCTGGTATATCATAGTTTGTGTTGTTACGATTCATCATTTGGTAAATGGAAACATTGGAGCAGATTATGCCCAATGGCTTTACATCATAAGTTTGCCTACTGTGTCAGTATCTTATTTAATGCTAGCTGAGGGCTTTGTGTTTGTGATACGGTTGTGCATTCAGGTTTTGTCATCATTTGTTGTATCTTCTGAAATGCCTTTGAGCTAATTTAGCGCAAACAGTTTATAACAATGTCACATGTTACGTTATTTCAAATTCATGTTTAGTGTGAAGTTAGAAGCAACGGTATAGCCTACCATTGTTATTGTTTTGGGTCAAGGATTGCACTTATATTTAACGGGGATTTCAATACTCGAAAGATGCAAACATGCTAAAAAGCATGTCATCGTGTACTTATATTTAATCAGAGCATTCTAAATATGTTGCCATACATATATGAAAGTAATAATGTGTGTTATACATTCGTAAAGAATGAGCTATGTGTGTTGCAATCCCTGGTGTTGTACGTGTTATTCTATTTATCATTATTTCGTTGAATATAGATATTAATTAGTTGATCTTATTTCAGTTCAGGAAGCCACTAAAATGTGCACAAGTAATAAGGGCAGTTCAAACATTTCGATACTGTAGCATATTGACGACTGTAACATTTTAGTCACATACAATCTTAAATACTATGATATAATTTTCATCTCTTATGGATGAGAATTCTGCCATGTTATACTCATATTTACAACAGTTCCAATGTTATAGTTTTCTTTACTAACTAATGTATCTCTGAAATATCGGATGTTACAAGAACATGTATGCGGTTTCGGAACTCCATTGTGTATTGATAAAGGTAATGTTTAGTAAGTCTGGATTTTGAATGTGACTATCAGGACTGGTTCAGGTCCACATGAAGGACTGATCATGTTTGTTAATCAGCAGAATGAACGTTAAGAAGCGTAATCCGAAGACTAACATTACTTGTATAGCTTTTAGAAATACCACGTGAAAATACGTGCTCTCTTCACTAGATCCAAAAGATCACTGTGTATATTATGCTTTAATCATGCTTAATTCATAGGACAGTGAGTAATATTCAGGTTAAGATACCCGTGTATATCCTGATAATGACGTTCGTAGCCGCAAGTAGTTTACGGCGGCGAGACATATGTTTGTTCCATCGCTCATCTGGAAAGAGAAATACATGTTCATCACAGATAGTTCTGTACACATGCACATCACACATAATCAAATATTTCTCAGGCAAAACAAACGTTTGTTTATTCTTTCTAATTCTGTGACACTTAGCAACATGTTAATATAATTTATTGTGTCAGTACCATGGAGACGGAATTCTATTCACCGTCTTTTCTCCTCTATCTATCCCACTGACCCATTTTGAAGCATTACTATATAATATACTATATATCATCTACTCTGTCTACTCTGTCAAACAGTATGGAGACGTCTCTTGCGATATTGTCTCGTTTCAACACGAATCGACCTTTATTATACTGTACAAATTTGTTATCGGACCGATCACATAAGTTACCTGAACAGATAATGTCGCTTCATTTTCCAGTGTTTGACAGAGCCGTATTATTCAATGACTGCATACCTGTAATGAGTGTTTCTCCAGCTAGGGCGCTAATAAATCCATTTATATATATATATATATATATATATATATATATATATATATATATATATATATATATATATATATATATATATATATATATATATATATATATTTCTCTACCTTAGTTGGCAATTAAGTTATGTTCTATTCTTTTATTGTAACACTGTCTGCAAATCTCCATCGGAATGCGAAAGAAATTGTGTTCTTGAGTATGTTTTTAAACAATCCCCATCTGTGAGAATATTACAGAGATAAAACCTTCTATATAATAATAATAATAATAATAATAATAATAATAATAATAATAATAATAATAATAATAAAAATTATAATAACCCAGAGCCAATACATTTTTATTGGCACTTCATTTTGTACGTAACGTTTTTATTTATGTGGGTTGTTTTAGATCATGCAGATGTGGATTATTACTTGTTTTACGACAACAGGTGTGCTTCTTTTTTATCTTGATCATATTTTTGTCTGGTATATTACTGTGGCTTGACTAGGAACACCTTACGTGTTATGTCACTTTCATGTATTTCTTCAACTTCTCTAAGACATATATAACGTAATAGGTGTACAATGTCTATGAAGCTTGGAATATTGTAGTATATCCCCAAGTGTTATCATTCATTAGATACTTTGTCGGCTACTGTAAACTGTTCATGACAATTATTTCGAAATCAGACCTTATTGATGTTTCTTTGTTTAAGTAATTTGTAATTAATATCTAATTTTATATCAATTTCCAACCCACTTGCGAAGAATCGGAAACGCTCCATCCCCACAACAACAACAACAAAAAAATATGGGTTTTGGTTCACCTAATTGAATATCCGGATATACTCTCTGATTTGTATTTACAAAACTTCGATGTACACTATAATATTGACAAAAAATTAATACATTATGAAATATAAATCGTAGCAAAGGGTGAGGTATAAATATGGAATGAACAAAATGCCAATTTTACCAATGAGGACGACAATGACAAACACAAACTGCAATGGAACTGTAGGAGAGCCCAACACTCCAGAACATTCTAAGCTGATTTCATGACAAGATATTGGGCCGTCAGTTGATTAAGTATGTATGTATGCATGTACATATGTACATATGTATGTATGTATGTATGTATGTATGTATGTATGTATGTATGTATGTATGTATGTGTGTGTGTGTGTGTGTGTGTGTGTGTGTGTGTGTGTGTGTATAGATGGATGGATTCTTAAAAGATCATTGAAGTAAGCTAAATGAACTTTAGCTATACTTCAAGTAAATTCCTTGTTTCCATCGATTTCAGCAGCGATTTGATCAAATATGTACTAGGTCTGAGACACTGACACAGCACAACACATGTTGCATGAATGTTATGACTCGACTACAGGCTTCAGCTAAACCCATTTTTATGTCACCAGAACTCAGATACATATGGTAATGAGGACACATCAAATATTATCTGACTTCAGGACTACACGTCAAATCTTTCACTTACATAACATATTACATTGTAATAGTATATGATGTTTAATCTATATGAATGATTTTTGGATCCATTGCAGACATTGAACTTGTCATGAATTCTGAGGGGCTACTTTTTTCGTCTTAATATGTAGGAAACAATCGTAGTAATGAAGGAAACAGAATAACAGGAGAAATAAACAGACAGGAACTACATTTTTAAATATCACACATTTTTATTTTCTTTATACAATCTTGGTCTAGCTGTCTCATTTATACTTCTATAATATTTTACACGTGCTAATGTGAAAAAAAAACTTGTACACGTAAGAGTTAAGTCTGGAATGGATCGGATTGACCAGTCATTCTCTCTCTTGAAAATGGTGGATTGTAATATTATTGTCCCTGGGCCAACATTAATAGTTGTGATGAAAAGGAAACATAGATGTAACAGTCAAACCATAAGGTATAACGGTACCAATTAAGCAAGTCTAGATTGGTGGAGCTTAAGGTGTATATAATCTTGCATTGAGAAATAAACAACACCACTAGCTATGATTGGTGGATTATGATTATGATTTTTTAAACATGTGATACACATGACTGAAAATAAGTATGATGCGACTTAGATATCTCATGCCGCTGTCCTCGTTCCAGCAGAATTATCTCTCTTATATCCTCGGATCGTATCACAATATAGTCCTCGTCGAGTTAAGGACAATCTTCAAAGTAATCGTTAATAATAATAATATCAAGACTATCAGGTTTTGCTAACTGAACCTCAGTCTGCGCTCGATAGGATTTAATTGCCTCACCAGCAATCAGCGATATCAATGTTTTACATGCGATCATAAATGTTAATAATATTATGTGTGCACAGTATATTTCAGAAAAGTGTCTACCAAACCAAGCGAATCGGATGAAGCCCTTAGCAATATCAAATGATATTTGGATGTCCAAATTGTTTGAAATATCCAGCACAGTCTCCATACGCGAGGAGACTTCCTGGATAACACGCAATCATATCAACCGAAATAACATTTTTGGAATCATATTTGTTATTCCATAATCTGCTGTGTGCATATTATACACAACTAGCTTGAACATCTGAGAGAAAGTCATATCGTGTTGGCTTCCCCAGATTTATATCTCTCACGAAATAATCTCAAACTGAAGGGCCTATACAACAGTTTGTTAGTAATTGCTCGGTATTATCCTTGCAAATTTCTCTGCGAATTTTGTCATCGCGCGCGGTCAAGTTTACCTTCTTCATCTTCTAAACTCTGAAATAACCACACTGACACGGGATCGTATTTTCTTAACTCGTAAATAAAATCAAAACAAATTCTCTGTATATTATTTTACGGTTTTATCACAGGGAAATATTGTTACTGCTTGCGCATTATGATACATGATGTTTATGGGGTTACTTTTGATTTATATTTCAATTCATATAGTACTTCCCCGTTATCGTTGCTTCGGTTATTGGAAATCTTAATTTTGTGTCTAGGTTAGCCACATGTTTTATTGTAGCGCCAGTTTTCTTTGACTGATAAAGCCATTTGTTTTCATTTTGCTACGTCTTAGTGTTGTCAGACCGTTTCCACACGTATCGCATTTGCAAATTGCGCTGTTACTAGTTCGGCTACACAATTTATCCTGGCCATTTTCATAGATTTTAAATTATCAACATTTGGCATTTCGTTTATTGTATAAATTCCATAAACAACCGCGGTCACAGGGTACGCTAACTCGTAAAACGGTTGGTCGATTCCGGTCAAAATTCCTAGTTTGAAACTCCGACTCACAATGGAGTTTTTTGTTGTTGAGGATAGGATCGTATGCATCACAAATAATCCAGTTTCTTGTTTCTGCTAGTATAATAAATTTCACTCCGAAGAAATACTTTCGATTATCAAGATGCGCTATTATCTTCGCTGCTTGTTTATCATTCATTGTAGCAGCAACACCACTATCGATTATAAATGTTGACCGGGAGAGAGATGCACCATCGTTCATAAATTCGTTCATAGCATCATATATTCTATCGATTATGCTTTTATCACTCACTTGACTCTTACCTGGCGGATCTACATAGATTATATTGAGGCTCAATTTTTATGTTTTCGAGGGTTTGATTGTTGGATATTCTCTCAAATTCCTCCAAAAATTATAATTAAAACAAATATTTAAATAAAGATATTTTCTATTATGAAAAAATATAAATGGCTGATGATACCATACGTAACCCTTTGCAAATATTCCTGGAAAATTCATTCACAGAGTGTGCGACGAGGAAGAATAGATACGAAACTTTGAATACGATTCGGTGTTGTAGTACGAGTAAAAACACAACTGTGTCTCCAATGTAGTGGTAAGAGATATAGAGGGCTTAAACAGTGTCTCTGACAGAGTGATAAGAACTCCCAAGAATTATATTACTATATTCTCAACAAATAATAATTAAAACAAATAATTATTTTTAAAAAAGTACATTAAATATAAATGAACCAAGAATTTCAACGGCATCCTGCAATCAAGAACTACAAAGCATTATTTATTCACATACAATGTGGTTAATGGAGATATCCTCCCCGTCCGTGTGATTGACCACAATAATGATATAAAAACTATAAAACTATCACTCAAAGTCAAAATACCAAACGCGTTCTTACCGGTACTTCTGAAACGGTGGAAAGGAGACCTTTCAAATCTATCACGAAGAATGGCGAAGAATTAATATTTCAATCGATGAATGAAGTTTTTTTATACCCTCGTTACGATGTGTAGAAAAAAATGTATATAAATCTGCTTTTTCCAAAAAAATTGGGCAACAAATTTGGATTACATATATACAGTATACTAAAGGAAGATAAGTCTAACAAGAATGTGTATTATCCTATATGGAAATTAATAAAGTTATATTCCATTATAAGGGAAATAACTCTATAATCCTATAGGGAAATATTCACATACTGTCAGAGATAGAGTCAAGGAAATAAATATTTGCAGAAACAATATCCTTTTCTTGTTGCATCTGTCAGGTATCTTGCTTCATTTAGACTTTGGCAGTAATATTAATTAACTAAAATAACTTTTTCGGTTCGCAGAGAGAGAGAGAGAGAGAGAGAGAGAACCACACAAACACACACACGGAGGCAGAAATAATGATTTGTTTAAATAGGAGTTTTAACGTAGCTCTAACAAGGTTTCAGTCAAAACGCCACGATGTCTGCAGTGATGCAGTTTATAGTGATGTTTAGCACTGGCGCATCATGCCGCAGACATGTAGCATGATATCCTACCCAGTTACATTATCCTGACACCAGGCCAACCAGTCTTAACACTAACTTCTTAATGCTGAACGCCAAGCGAGGTAGCTGTTAGTACCATTTTTGTAAGTCTTTTGAATGGCTCGAACCAACGACCTCCCGCTTCCTCGGCGGACGCTCTAACAACTTGACCAACAGAACGGTTTCCAACATAATGAAGTATAACAGTGTTATAGACATTCGATAGTAATTTCTCTCAGAGTTGTTTTTGTCTTTGTAATGGATCAGGAAGCTGTATTTTTGTCTTCCTTCACTACTTAGCAGCTTAGTGTGTACTGCATTAAATTGCCATTGTTCCATCATGCTAATGTGGAAAGAGTGTAAATATAATATCCCTGTTATATAACACTTTACGAACGATATCCATATTCCACTGTACACAAATATGTAACCTCTCTACGAAAATAAACAAAAATCTTTAATTACTATACTTGATTAAACTTCCATTTGTATAAGGGCATATATACCACAATTTAATTCCACCCTGGAAGGGGCGTTGGGGAGAGCATACTTTCTTGACGGGAGAAGCAAAAGCAAAAGAAGCTCATGAAATCCAAATGTTGATTGATAACTTGATAATTATCTGATAATTAATTAGGATTTCACCACTTGGGTCGTGCTTTGCAACTAGCTTCTATGATAAGGAATAATTATGTACAGAATTCAATTATCCGAAATTCTTCAGAAACATGTAATTGAACCTGTTGGTCACTGCTGACAATTTCAAGTGTTGAAAAAGTGTGAATCGTTAATTGAAAACAAAGAAAAATAACTGTTTTGTACTCTCACAGTCTCTACTTTAATGACTAAGTACTAACCAACGCGCCACGTTGCCAAAAATCACTTGTCTTCGACAGGTGCATTGAAGGAAACACATACAAGCATACAAGTGGTAAAAAATTGAGTCATATCAATTTGTCCAACTACATTTTGGGCGATAAATAGATTAGATAGGGTTACATTTAATTTTATGGAAGACTATCCGTCAATTAATGTCATGAACACAATGTTCTTTGATTGTTTTTCTAATACAAGCATTAAGTAGTTGACAAAGCACTGTCAAAAACATACATATGACCATATTTAGGTCACGTTTATTCTTTGCATGAACTAACCATAATCCACAGGTATTCTGAAACATGTAGGAAGTTGCCTCATTTGATCCTTTAAATTTTGCCCAGCTTTATTAATTGTAAAAGTATTTTTACTTTTTGTTACGCCAAGCCCCATAAGAACTTGACATTTATAAACTTAAAATCCAGTTTGAAGATCATGGAAATAAAATACACAGAAATATGAATGCATCATGTACAACAACAGGCGACGTGTCCATTTGGATATTTCCTGTATTCATTTTTTCTCTCTTTACAATGTCTGGGTAATTATGTCGAACCCCACGGCCACTGATACACATCGGGAAGGCATTAAAACTGAACCCGACTTCATGCCGCCAGTAAGACATGTTGCAAGAGCGGGGTTGGCGTAATTCTACATCATCTAATTTGATTTAAATTAATCACGAACAAAATGAATGGAATCTATCATACTGAGCTGCTATTGTCATCACTAGCTTCGTCATTATGAGTAGACGACATTGACTAAAATCAATCAGAAAATTTCACCCGGAAATAGGAGTAAATTGCTACTGAAAAGTTTACATAAAACATACACCCATGTTAAGTTTGAATTACGTAACTAACATTTACTACGTTATATACGCAACCATATGAATTTAGTCGGGAAATTCACATGGGGGCATGGGTTAAAACAGCACACAGAGGATGGGGTACATAACCATTTTTATAACTCTTTGGTTTCACTCAGTCGGGGTTCAAACCCTCGACCTTCCGCATATGAGGCGGACGCTCTAACCACTCTAGTCCACCGAAGCGGTCAGAATACCAAAACTGTGTCTTAATTTATCATCCAAAAAATCCATTGCACTCTTTTAACTGAACGCCTACCAACCACGACGGTGACAGTCCTTTAATTTAATTAAACACACATACTGGAATGTTTTATGAGCATGAAAAATATCTTTGAAAATATGTTTACATTTTGCATTACAGACTTTAAGGATATAACTTGTTCCAATATATACGTGTATACATATCAGGTTATATTATTCCTACTTAGAATGAGCCTCATATTCATCCTACATTCGTTTGATTGAATTGGGTTTGTATTAAAGCACATAGAATTTGTTTATAATAATATGCTTACATTTTCAAGGCAAACCATTTAGAACTGCACAACCCAATCAGCACAGGAGCCTAAAGGGAGGTGCACGTTAGTGGAGAGGCAAACCGATTAATTGTTTCATTCACTGAGTGTCAGTCATTCTCCATCCGGATAATCTCACTCGTTCAGTATGAATACAACTACCAATTACTCTTACAATTTACTAATGTGAGATCAGATATTCTAAGAAGATCAAGGTACTTATGACTAGATTTGCAATTTGACAAGAAGGCATCAACCATTTTTTAATAAGCATAAAGTAAGTAGAGAGTTCCTAGTGTTCAATTCTCATTGAGTCAAGTATGATGTTAAGGGATGTTTGATGATTAGGAGAGGAAGAAAATGAAAGAAAAATGTACGTGACAAGTATAAAAAAGTAAAAAAACAGTTTTGGGTCATATTGCCCAAAAATATCTAAACATATGTACTGTACTTCTTCAAATAAATTTAAAACATACACACACAGAAGAAACAATTAAAAAACAATCGGCATGTAATATCAGTGTATATATCGTTTGGGGCTTTAAATTTCTGATACACATTTGGTTGCTTGTGTAAAAAAGGTCTTCAAACAGTATTAACAATAACTTACAACTATAATACATTTACTCTAAAAGCGATGCAAATGTACAAGGTAAAATTAAACGTTCGCTTTTTTTCCGATTTACAAACCAATGGATTAATCGTGTTCAGGCCCTATCTAGAGCCAGACGTTTATTTCATGGTAAAGGATCGATCGTGTTCAAGCCCAGTCTAGAGCCAATAATGTATTTCATGCTAAAGGATAGATCGTGTTCAAGCCCGGTCTAGAGCCAGTCTTTTATTTCATGTTAAAGGATCGATCGTGTTCAAGCCCGGTCTAGAGCCAGTCTTTTATTTCAAGTTAAAGGATCGATCGTGTTCAGGCCCTATCTAGAGCCAGACGTTTATTTCATGTTAAAGGATAGATCGTATTCAAGCCCGGTCTAGAGCCAGTCTATTATTTCAAGTTAAAGGATAGATCGTGTTCAGGCCCGATCTAGAGCCAGTCTTTTATTTCATGTTGAAGGATCGATCGTGTTCAAGCCCGGTCTAGAGCCAGTCTTTTACTTCATGTTAAAGGATCGATCGTGTTTAGGCCCTATCTAGAGCCAGACGTTTATTTCATGTTAAAGGATCGATCGTATTCAAGCCCGATCTAGAGCCAGTCTATTATTTCAAGTTAAAGGATCGATCGTGTTCAAGCCCGGTCTAGAGCCAATAATGTATTTCATGCTAAAGGATAGATCGTGTTCAAGCCCGGTCTAGAGCCAGTCTTTTATTTCATGTTAAAGGATCGATCGTGTTCAAGCCGGGTCTAGAGCCAATACTGTACTGCATGCTAAAGGATCGATCGTGTTCAAGCCCGGTCTAGAGCCAATAATTTATTTCATGCTAAAGAATAGATCGTGTTCAAGCCCGGTCTAGAGCCAGTCATTTGTTTTATGCTAAAGAATCGATCGTGTTCAAGCCCGGTCTAGAGCCAATAATGTATTTCATGCTCAATAATAAATCGTGTTAAAGCCCGGTCTAGAGCCAATCATTCATTTCATGCTAAAGGATCGATCGTTTTCAAGCCTGATCTAGAGCTAATCATTTATTTCAAGCTAACGGATATATCGTTTTCAAGCCCGGTCTAGAGTCAATCATTCGTTTCATGCTAAAGAATCGATCGTGTTCAAGCCCAGTCTACAGTTCATCATTCAATGTCTCTTTAAGAGCCTATTAATGGTACATTTTGAATCCCCAGATGTTCATATGGTATGGAAATTTCTCAAAATTTCTGTATGAAATAAAGTGGACAATAACGCGGTTTCAGGACAAGGGTAGGGTTAATTTATTTGTATTACTGACTGTAACACTAGTACATGCTACACTAATTTAGTTACTATTAGTCCCCAATGACGATTGCTCGCAACCATTATGACCATGTAACTGATTCTTAGACATAATAAGCGGCTTTCAGAGACAAAAAAATATTGGTTTATAACAAGAAAATGTGAAAATGCCGCTGAATTCATTTACAAAAATATTCGGAATGTTGATAAACACAAGGGCGGCTACCGAAATGTTTGAAAACCAAGAGGACAATTAAAATCACAAATTGACTAGTCTTTTATGAAATAATTGGGAAATGGCTTCTGACAGATCTATGTTTGTCGTATATAAGCTTCTTGAATTTGATGATAGATATTTTACCAGAAATAATGAACATGGTAGAGTTCGACGAACTACAGAATAGGCCTGACTGTAAAGATGATATAACTTATTTTATGTTAAAGGATTACAGTTACCGGTAAATATTATTAAGGATATGCAACACCTTTTTAACTAGACCTTTAAAAAATAATACGGATTTGGAAGTATTGGACCAACCATTTATTTTTTTATTTAGTTTTTATTATTATTATTATTTAATTATTTATTGGGGAAGGGACACGAAGGTTGTCTGTGATATTAATTCGAACCAAAATATATTGGGGTGTTTTACCTGAAGATATTAATTTTCAACAAATATAATAGATATAGACAAGTTTGCTGTTTTGTTTTATTTTGTCAGGTCAAATTCAGAACAAGAATGTTCTTACGATTAGTTGGGGCCTTTATTTTCAACAGAAGGTTTCCCTCCCCCTTCCTAAAATTAAATGTTTGGTTACTCTTATACAAAAAATCATACGCACTGAGTAATTCGTAATTCAACTAACTAACTAACTAACTAACTAACTAACTAACTAACACTCAATCTCTCTATTTCTCTCTCTGTGTCTGTCTGTCTGTCTGTCTCTCTCTCTGTCTCTCTCTCTCTGTCTCTCTCTCTCTCTCTCTCTCTCTCTCTCTCTCTCTCTCTCTCTATATATATATATATATATATATATATATATATATATATATATATATATATATATATAATCGATTATGTTATCGAACATCTCAATCAAAATATACGAAAAATGTTAGAAAGCATTTACAAGTAAATCGATCTTACTCGATTAAAGAAAATCAACAGAACAAATATAGTCAGTTTAAAGACTCTTACTATTCAAATGTCCTACTTACATTGAACAAACAAGTCTTTACAAGTTTTATTGCTCAAATGATTTTGCTAAAAAAAAGTTTACATAAATGCTTAAAACATTATAATTTTTGGATATAATAAAGAAAATAGAATATTTTCTCCATCTCTTAATTATAATGTGGAAACGTTTTCGTTGTACAAGTGCTTCCTTATTCAGCTTTATTTCAAAATCCCGTTACAAGTGCTTTCTAATACAGCCAGATTTGAAAATCTCGATAAACGTTCCTCCTATTACAGCCCGATTTGAAAATCCCGATAAACCTGCTCTCTAATACAGCTCGATTTGAAAATCACGATAAACCTGCTTCCTTTAACAGCTCGATTTGAAAATCACGATAAACCTGCAGCTAATACAGCCCGATTTAAAAATCCCGATAAACCTGGTTTATAATACAGCACGATTTGAAAATCACGATAAACCTGCTTCCTTTGAGAGCTCGATTTGAAAATCACGATAAACCTGCACCTAATACAGCCCGATTTAAAAATCCCGATAAACCTGGTTCATAATACAGCACGATTTGAAAATCTGGATAAACCTGCTTACTAATACAGCCCGAGTTGAAAATCCGATAAACGTGCTTACTAATACAGCTCGATTGAAAATCCCGCTAAACATGCTCCTAATATAGACCGACTTGAAAATCCCGATAAGCCTGCTTCGTAATACAGCCCGATTTGAAGATACCGATAAACGTACTTACTAATACAACCCAATTTGAAAATCCTGTTAAAAGTGCGTACAAATACAGCTCGATTGAAAATCCCGATAAAGATGCTCTTAATACATCCGATTTGAAAATCCAAATGAACGTGATTATTAATACAGCCCAATTTGAAAATCTTGATAACGTGCTTCCCAATAAAGCCCGATTTAAAAATCCCGATAAACGTGCTTCCGATTACAACCCAATTTGAAAATCTTGATAAAACATGCTTCATAAATATATCTCAATTTGAAAATCCCAATAAACGTGCTTCCTAATATATCCCAATTTGAAAATCCTAACACAGCCAAGTTTGATCACATCATATCACACTGTTCAAAGTACTTGGATTAAGGACATGCCATCTTTTTCAAGCAGTACAGAACTGGGTTGTGTCAAAGTGGGAAAAGTACTCCGGGCAGTAGCAAAATCTGGAAAATGTTTAATTCTCTATCGTAGTTAATTTTAAATGTGTTTTTCCTACTTTAATGTATACACGTCAATACAAAAAGTTAATTTTATTAGACAAAGTTATCGTAGAAACATGTTTTAATTAATGTTTGTTTTAGCGTTGTTTGTTTAGATTTGAAGTGTTCCGTATTAAAATACCGTCTATGTACATAAAGCCTGTATGTATTTACCCTAGTGACGATGACACAAAAAGTGGATGTTACTGCAATGTAAAGACTGATATCAAACTTTGCTCACGATGAGACGATCATATAATAATACAAATGGTTTGCCTGAACATGTGGATATTTCTCAGTAATACTTTATAAAACCTGGCATTTAAAGGAATCAGTTGGACTACATTAACCTTCACAACAAAACAATGTTCTAATCACATACAAATTTATTTTAAACATTTTGTAACACTGTAGTTTAAGGGTTTTTACAATGTTTAAAAGAAACTCAAAAATCATTGCTGTTCGAAATATTTCTGACGAGTTAACATCTTATGCATGTTTTCGGGTGAATAAAAAAGAGAGATTATTTTTTATTTTGTATGAATATTGTATATAAACAGACTTCTGCCATGTGTCATGTGGTTAATTTTATTTTGTATGAATATTTTATATAAACAGACTTGTGCCATGTGACATGTGGTTAATTTGTTTGTGTGTGAATATTTTATATAAACATACTTTTTCCATGTGACATGTGGTGGTTTTAAGTCAAGGGCATATCTTAATATATCATTAAATGTTAACGTCTGTACCTTTATAATACATTTGTTGCAAAAGTATGTTATATCCCACACAGGATTTCATATACCGCAGAATACTGTATCAGAAAACTGAATGCGATCGCCGTGGATAAAAAAAGCGTGGCAAAGACACTTGCTAATTTCTTTAGAATTTCCCAAAACTGTTCTTTGTACACCTATTTGTGTCTATTATCAAATCGAGGCGAGATGGTCACAATTCAGAGTTAATAGTCAACTGATTGGCTCAAATTCTCGTAAATCACCAAACATAACCTAGATAGTGACTAGTGTTACGAAAATGGCCAAATTGGTCTAATCTGTCATTTTCCGCTCAATCCGAAACAAACATATTTCAAGTGATTTGCCATAACGTTAAGGAGAGTGAACGGTCAATTTAGTTCTACACATAAAAAACACCCCTCACAACGGAAATGGATAACGTGATATTTCATTATTTAACGAATTGAGATTTTCCAAATTGGTCCTCCTTAAATTCTACTAACCAGGCTCGCTTTGACATACGTGTACCAAATGGGCGATTTATTTGTGATATACTGACTCTGAGAGACTGCAATAGGATTCCAATGTATTTTGCAAACATAAATTTTATTACTATCAGTTATATATATATATATATATATATTATATATATATATATATATATATATATATATATATATATATATATATATATATATATATAGATATATATTTATGTGTGTGTGTGTGTGTGTTTCTACCGGGTTTGTCTTTGGAACAGCGTACAAATAACCCAACCGCATGCCTGCCTAGCCTCCATGATTGATTCGCTGACAACACATATAACTGTTTGCTTCTTTCCAAGCAAGGACACAATATTTACAACCAGGCTAATCGTTTCAAAATTACACATGGCTCTGTGTTATTCATATCACATGCAAATACATTTTCAAGTTAACAAACAGGCACCAAGGTATCGCTGATTTGCGAACATTACTCAAATCATCAAGAAGCCCAAGTTATACTCTATAACTTGTTTGTACAGACTATCATACTGGCTACATATAGGATATTACATGCACCACGTGAACAAGGAATATGTGTAATCTAGTGGGAGAAACAATCAGTATTTTCATGGTTGAGGAATCCACGAGAGAACATACATTGTTCACAAACTAGAATAACCATATACTTTATCCTCTTAGAGATAGCGATTTCATTTTATATATTACTTCAGCGTATCGGCTAATAATATAACACACTAAAGTAGCATATTCCTCAGTGTATCTTGTACAATAATGTCAGAGTATCGTTTATTTTTTTCTGTGTGTGGTTCATAGTCGCACAGAAAATATCAGTTGCTTAATTATCCTACCCAATTAAAGGCTTAATATCACATATACAATAGAAAACAAACATGTAGAGCGTGTTTCGACTGCATTGAGTGGATGTGCTTAATAATAGAATAGGCAGAATTCTAAAGACATATCAGCTGTCTTGAGCATAATGTCAAAAAGATATCACAAAAATATACCTGGTATTGGATTCCAGTGATTGATCAAAATGATATCTCTTGAAACATCGAATTATTCATTGCGTAGAATAGGTAAAGATCATATTTTCTCGTTGATGATGCAAGAAAGTTATTTTATCATAACTGATTATGACTAATACGTTTAATAGCTTATAGCAAGCAAACGTGTTATTTTTACTGTTCAGTCGCATACTTAATTGAACTAGGAAGAACTGAGAAATATATATGCGGATCCTTAATGCGTTGCGAATGGAGTAATATCTTGAAATCACGTGTACAGGATGTGTACAGGATGTGTACATTACTATCGATATAAGTCAGCAGAGCATTAGGAATAGTCAGAGGAATGCTTAAATTAACCTTATAACTGGTATTAATGAAATACACACCCTAATTTAAATTTTAAACCTTTACCATGTTGAACGTATGCACTTCGAGTGGCGGTTGGCATTGAAACCTTAACAAAAATGCAGATGATTTTTGAACATCTCATTGGAAACGTGTTAAAAACCAAAAGCAAATTTTATTTAACGAATATTATGAATATCAATGTAATAACATTAATGAGAAAACATTAGTGACTCCAGATGGACTTTACCAATATAAAGTAATGCCATTCGGGATGAAAGGGTCACCAAGTACATTTCAACGTCTCATGAATATGATCACCTCTGGTCTAGAAAATTGTGATGGCTATATAGATGACGTGATCATCTACAATGACACTTGGATAGAATATCTAGCAACAATTCGAAAATTCTTTGACAGACTCACTGATGCATGTTTAACAGTTAATTTATCTAACAGTGAGTTCTGTCTTGCTCGTGTTACTTGTTTTAAGACATATTGTGGGACATAAACAAGTTAAACCAATAGATGCTAAGGTTGAGGCTATTTCTAAGTTCCCTGTGCCTGAAAATAGAAAGCAACTGATGAGGTTTTTAGGTATGGCCGGATAGTATCGGAAATTGTGTTTCAATATTTCTATAATTGCAGAACCCCTGACAAATTTATTAAAGAAGAAGAACAAGTTCTTTTGGACTGAAAAATGTCAGGAGGCTTTTGACAAGTTAATCACCATACTTGAAACAGGACCAGTTCCTGCAGCTCCAAATTTCAGTCAGTCTTTTCAAATTATCTGTCGATGCAAGTGATGGTTTTGGAGCAGTTTTAATTCAAGAAGACAAAAACGGTATTCAACATCTAGTGTGCTATGTTTCAAAGAAATTAAATAAGCACCAGAGAAATTATTCAACTATCGATAAGGAATGTTTGGCATTGATTTTGGCTTTACAACATTTTGAAGGTTATCTTAGTTCAGCTCTTTCTTCGATTATAGATTTTAGTGACCACAACCCCCTTACTTTCATCGGCAAGATGAAAAATAAAAATCAAAGATTACTACGATGGAGTTTGGTATTGCAGTAATATAATCTTGACATCCGGCACATCAAGGGAAAAGATAATTTAATAGCAAAATCTCTTTCCCGTGTATAAAAATGTATCATATCATATACACTGTGTAATTTATATGAGTTATTTTAACCTCAGGTGTAAATTGGTTTGTGGTAAAAAGAAAGTTTTATCATATAAACCTTTTTTTTTATTTAATGGGGGAAGGTGTTACGTAATTTTGATATAAGTCATTTATATTTTTTTTATTGTTTGTTTGTTAGATTCAAATTTGGCATTTTCAGTTTAAGATTCGTTCATTGGGGGGTGGGGGTGGGGTTAACCTGTACTTTACAGAATAAACACCAGGTGTAGACCTCATTTCTGACTTGGTTTTAGAGTTGTAAACAAGTTTTTAATATGGTTGGTTGGTTCCAATGACATTTTTGAGCTTTATATAAACATCTTTCTATTTTTAGTTTAGTCGAATGCAACCAGCCCGAGTTTACACATTTGTTTTATAAATATAAAATAGCTCTGTTCTTGGAGTGGGTACTCTCTCTCTCTCTCTCTCTCTCTCTCTCTCTCTTTGTATATATATATATATATATATATATATATATATATATATATATATATATATATATATATATATATACATGGCATATTAATACGCGCCATGAAAAGATAATTCTCATATATAAACATTGTTGCAACTGTGTACTAAAGACTATATATTAATGACGAATTTCTACTGAAAACAATCCTTAGAAAGTATTAATAATCATCCTTTCCTAACACAAATGTAACATGTTAGACAGTTTCAATGCAATCAGTTTTGTTTTCCGTCCCAATCCTATGTCATGACTTCATGCACAGTTGACGAAATACGGAGAAATCTGGAGTGAGAGAATACAACTAAACCAATAGGTCGTACGAGTACATTGATAATGAACTTACACACAGTCACCTACAATAATATGATTCATAGTAACTGTATTTGTACAATTTTCTTGGGATTTACCAACAGTTTTTATATTAAAACTTATAATCGGTTGTCATCTTTTTAAGGTAAACTTCTTGGCTAAAAGACATGCACACTGCAATGTATTTAATGCTAAATTGTATTTGCTTGTTTATTTAGCATTTTATAATTTTCTTTAACTCGATTATTATTATCTATTAAGTATGAAAATGTCCATATAACTTTATTATGTAGATGAATCACTCGGCAGGGATGTGAACAATTCAATCTCTCTATGTAAATCTTAACTCCGTTCAAAAGGGCAACTATGCGTATTAATATGTCAGATACATATATTATAAGTATAGTTTGTAAGAAGTATCAATAATATACCACCAGAGATTCCTTTTAAATGAAAAGTATATGCCTCTCTTGTTATATCATTAATATAGCGTACATTATATATATATATATATATATATATATATATATATATATATATATATATATCGTCTGTGCTTTCATGGTGCCCTTACTGTTTGGGCGTTGAATAATTCAATGCGCAATGGTATATTGGTACAGTTGACATATCGGTTGACGATTTAAGATGAATTTGAGAAATCCACGATATAAAATACATGTTTCACTCACAAGAATAACGATAGATGTTATCCACTTGGAGTTTGCAAATTTCATTATATATATATATATATATATATATATATATATATATATATATATATATATTGCTCCAGCCTATCGGCTAACAATATAACTATCACATTCAAGTAGAAAATGTATTAGTCAGATTACCGTTTTTATTCTGCTGTGTTTGCATAGAAAGAAAATATTAGTTTTTATGTAATTCAAAATAGAGAACAAAATGTAAAGCCTGTTTTGTCTGCGTAGATTGGCTATACTTCATATACTTACTAATATACTTCGCAGGCGTCTAAAGACGTATCAAATATATTGCTTATAATGTTCAAAGGACACTAATAAAATATACCTGGTATTCGACTCCAGTGAATGATCAAAATTATTTCATTGCGTATAATAGGTAAACTTTGTATTTCCTCAATGATGCTGCAAGACAGTTATTTTATCATTACTAATTATGACTAATACTTTGTTATAGCTGATCAAAATTAACGTGTTATTTGTACTGTTCAGCCGTATAACTAAATTAACTAGGAATACCTGAGAGATATATATGCCGGATCCATAGTGCGTGGTGAATGGAGTAATATCTTGATATCGCGTTCACAAGATATGTGCACTGAAATCGATATGATTATAAGTCAGCCGAGCTTTAGGAATAGTCGGATGAATGATTAAATCAACGTCATAAATGGTGTTAATGGAAACCGCATCCTTATTTAATTTTAAAACGTGATTATATTGAACGCATAAACGTTGACTGTTGGTTGTTATTTAAACCTGAACAATAAATACAGTTGCTTAAGAACATCTCATGGGAAACGTATTACAAACGGAAATATTCTTAACGAATAATATGACTCTCATTGTAATAAAATGAAAGAAAAATTTATAATGAAGGCTGCAGTAATGCCATTGCATTCGCTTCGAAATCCTTGCTGTAATGGGTGAGGGAAACCGATTTTATCGCTGTAAAGAATTAGACTTTTCAGCAATATTTTTTAAAAAACGTTTTGAAATACTGTAACGATTGAGATATCTCTATAGTTATTCATATCTAGCCTATCTTTTCCCGCCTTTAAAGATAGTTATAACATTTACAAGTTTGAAGTAATCAGGATACGTTTCCAAGGAAATTATGCTATTGTATACTTTGCACAAAATATAACTAATAGACTGACAGGCAAACATTAAATGCTCTGCACATATGTTGTCATGTCCAAATGATTTATTTTTCTTCAGCTCTCTTACAGCATCTTCAATGTCTTTCGGTAGTATGGTTTCACACATATCCTTATCAGCTCTGTCATCAATATTTGAATCCACAATATGTTTCATTTTGTTTCTAATTTCAGCTGCAAACGATTCGTTAAAATTAAATATCTGGTATTTCAGTACTTAACATTTTAAAATGTTGGCACCACGCGTCACAAATTAAATCAGGGTCCCGTATTATTTCTCCTTGCACTTTTAGTTTAGAAAAATATCTTGTGTCCGCGCCTTCTTATGTAGTCTTAATAGTCTGTAGAATTTCCCTACATCCAGTTCTGCAGATTTTTCCAGCTCATTTAATTGTTCATGTTCGTACTGGTATTTTGCTTTCATTAATTGTTTTCTGAAATTCTTTTGTCATTTTTTGCATTCTGCATTCGTTATAAATTGTGTCCCACGTGGCCGTTCATCTTTCATCCATAACAATCGTTTTCTTTTTATCTCTGTATGCAGTTCAGCCACATTAAAAAATTTTCAGTATGGTTTTCAGTGTGGGAGGAATTTGTTTGGGGGGAATCATGTTGCGTAAATTAGTCGCGACAGTAACAAGGGTGTTTTGTACATCCGAAATACAATTTACAAATAGCTCCATTGAGTTCAGGTGCTCATTGATTTCATTTGTGTACGTCTCCTGTTGTTCTGAAGAAACCTTTTGCCAGTTAATTGTAACTGGATATCTGGAAAATGTTGATGCCAGGAGTTCCTCAGGAACTAACAACTCTACTCGTGCAGGTAAATGATCAGATAAATTGAGATGATGATCATCTTCAATATTAGCTCTATGAACTAAATCTTTTTTGGAGGAGGGTTTAAAAATGTAGTCAATCAGAGACGAGCGTTTGCCATCAGATGAGCAATATGTATATCCTGGTATTTCAGAAGGGAAAATATCAAATGTTGACAATAGATGCCTTTTTGTCAGGAAGTATTGTAGTATGTAACCTTTACCATCTTTGCATTTTGGAATCACTTTTTTGGGTAGCTCCGCATTAAAGTCACCACAGATAATCACACAACCCTTTTGATTATATTCATCATATAGGCATTCCACAGTTTCCATTGTTTCTTTATAATCATCTAGAGAGGCGTTTGTGGAAGGAAACCACACACAGAACATAAACAATTTAATAGCGCATAGGTTAATTTCAACTGCAATAACTCCGATAGAAAATTGCAGTTCCTCCGAATCCAGAGGGACGCTTTCTTTCTCATAGACATGAATTAATTCTGTTATCGGGTCTCGAGAAAGCCATGAAATTCCTGTCAATTCTTTGAAAATAATGTAATTGCTCTGGATATAGCCAATGTTCTTTCATGCATACAATGTCTACCGTATGAAGTAATGAACCAAGATAGGGCGTTCCTGTCATAATGCCCTTTGCATTCAAAGTCATTATGTTTAGAGTAGTCGTCATTCAGAACGTAAACAAGAGCTTTTCCACATGCAAGTTGAAGACAATGACTCGTTTATATCTCGTACCATTCTCTAGCTAATACAAATTCTGGCCAAAATCCCTGCTGTAAAGTTTTGGTAAGCAGATTTTCCGGAACAGTGACACGAACGGTATAGGTTTCTCCGTTCATATTGGACCACTTTTTAAGAATCTTAATATTTGTGATCTGTACTCCTCGATTGTATGCATGTCTGCGTATGACATGATTTAACTCTTCAGGTCCATAGTCTGCTTTAATTCGAGATAACAACAACGATTTTGTTTTTGAACCCCTCTGCATTCCACTGAATGTCATAGTACTTATTCGCACCTGGATTGGTTTTGAATTGTTATTGTTTGTATCATTCATGTCGTCCTTTCTCAGTGTAGAATTTTAAGCATCCAATACTAGATTTTGATTAGTTTTATTTTCTTTCTCATCAATTGTCGTTTCCAATGCTCTTCCTGTATCTGCTTCACATATTTCAGTAGAAGATGTAGTATTTGGGGTTTGTGCTAATTGAGATTGAATCAAACATGCAGTGCAATTCTTGTAAATTGGTACCTTAGAGACGCTTAAGCCGGTATTTCGTCTATATTCTTGTTGATCTGACAAAATCCTCTCTAGAGATTCTAGATGATGACTATCAATTACGCATGTATTCGGAATTGTATTTGGTGTACCAGATGCACTTTCATTTGGGAAATAAGATCTTGTCAAATTTGCATAAGAGCAAGACAGCTGCAAAACATTTGTAAGCTGGAGCTGAATTCCACGCATCTGTGCACTTACTGTCTGCCATTACATGTAGATCAGATTTCAAACGCAATTCCGACTCCCTTAACTTATCAAAGCACGATTCAAGTCTTTTAATTTTATCATCCTTACTTTGTATAATCTCACCCAAACGAACATTATACTTTTCATCCTCTTCGTTTCTTCCATAATACTTGCACACATGGCATGTAGTTCATCTTTTACAAATTGTTTCAGATCTATAAATGTTTCATATTGTAAAATCGGAATGTTGCTTTCATCTCTCGCAGCTTGACTATTATTTCCACAATCCCCGAATGATGTATTACCTCTTGACTGACTGATCCATGTCATTCGACTGACCAATTTTTTTACTAGTTTCTTGAAGATTCATTAAGCCACTCAGACTGTCTACTCTACTTAGTTTTGTTCCCCATACCTAGACATACATACCTTTACTTCGCTTGTGTTACCATCTCCCTGAAGAAAATGAAATATTGTATATATATCGTCTGCTATTTTCTCTTGCACTGGAGCACTATCAGAATGCGATGTCCTCTCCACCAGTCTACCAGAAGGATATCCTGTATGATTGAGAGTACCAATATCGTGCAAAGAACTACGAATATGACGAAGGGACGTTAGATCAAGATTACTTGATAACTCTCGCTTGAATAACTGTTTGTCCAATTTGTCATATTTTTCTTTTTTTCTGCAAGAATACAGCGTTTTAATTGAGAAACGCACGGTATATCACTATCAGAATCCCGAATGTCCTGCGCATCATTGGTCTCCATTTTCTCACTATATTCATATATCACTTAATCGCCTCTAATTGTTAGGAAATTAGTCAGAACTATATATTGAATGATGAGCCTTCTGGTTACTCAATACTTAAATTTCTTTGTGTACATAATAGCATTAGCACCTGCTGACTCACTTGACTTAGTTAATGACACAGATAATGCACTGGTCGTGCATATATTATGCACAGAAATAGTTACTAATTAGTCTACTAATCCAATGAATAGTGAGTGAACTCCACTTATGATACATTAAAGATATATACTCATGTATTTATAAAGTAAGTAAGTTGTTTATTTGAAGCATGCTGGAAAACAAAAACCCATCACGCTTCGACACCCACAAACACGATAGCATCAAAAACATTTAATATGGCCTCTCAGCATTGCTCAAATAGGAAATATTTTAAAACATGTCTTAAATAGAAGATATTTTCTTAAACATGTCTCAAATAGAACATATTTTAAAACATGTCTCTACATGACAGCAACAGCACATACGATTCACATGAAACTTCATTAGAAACACGATAACGACACCTCCATTCATATCACAATATCTAAAAATGGCGCGAAAACAAAGTGTGAAGAAAAGGAAATTTCCCTGAAACTCAATTTACCTTACAGGAGCCCATAATTTACCAGAGCTTAAACACATGACGTGCACATCGCCCGCCATCTTGGTTGCATGAAACCTCAACAATAAATACAGTTACTTAGGAACATCTCATGGGAAACGTATTACAAACATAAATATTCTTCACGAGTAATATGACTCGCATTGTAATAAAATGAAAGAAACATTAGTATTGAACCTGACCCATGAAAAACTGACTTATGAATGTAAATTTTTGTTGTTGAAGTATCTGTATCATATCATTGTAGTGGAAGAAAATGATTTATGTGGTGGATGGGATGAGGGTGTAAAACATGTATAAATTATGAGTTCATATTGATAGTAAATTAGTTTCGTATGCATATTTAAAATAATAGTATCCATTCAAGCTCATCAGAGATATTAAATAAATGATAAGCGGATATTCTGCTGCTAACATCAAACTCATACTTGTATACAGAAGAAGTGTTGAATAATAATTAAATAATGGACCTCCTAATCTTAATACCTACAAATAACGAACAAATCAATTCACAACCATTTTAATAGGTAAGAAGTATTACTGAGAATTAAGACAAATAACGTAATAATATGATTCCTTGCATGCTTATTTATTTAGTTAGGATGCGGTCGTACCATCATATTCATATTTTATATGAAGAATCATATTCGAATAATTATGTTTATACAAAAGACTTTATGATGCATAAACTGTACTAATCAAACATCAGATAACATCCACCCTAATAAGTAAAATTTATTATTGACTGAGAAAATGACGCTGGAATTATGAGCTTGGATTTGTTTCCATTAAGGTAGCTTTAAATGTTACTAATATGTTATAGATTTTGATTCAAAATGCAGCGTATGTGTCATATTTATTAAATAAATTTGTAACCTGATTGACAAACTGTACATCTAAATGATTGACAAACTGTACATCTAAATGATTGACAAACTGTACATCTAAATGATTGACAAACTGTACATCTAAATTATTTTTGAACTTATATTATCTACCATTTAGTCGCCTATCACCATCAAACAGTCATTTATTGAAATGCCCGCTAGAGTAACTTCTTTAGTAATCTACCTCACTATACAGAGCGAGTGTCCTAAAACATAAAATGGAGGGATGATAATGTTGAGTTTATGGAATGTCAGGTTGAGCATTATAATTGTTAAGAATGGTTGCCATAAGACATTTGATAGATGTATAACCAAATTACTTCAGAGTTATATGATATTGTCCACTATGACTCATTTGTGCAGTTTAAACTTACAACTATTTGAGCTCTTATGTCCAATTCTTTGCAAATCAGATTTTAAATTCAACATATGAAACAGTTGTGTCTTCCCAGTTGTTAATGCTCTAAACTAACCACATCCTATTCAACTTCTTTTAGTAGTTGTGTGTATCCCTCTGGATATTGTTCCAAAACTATTTTTCAAGAGGAATTATGGAAGATCTATCAAGATTGTAAGGGACAATGTCAAGCGGTATACTCCCTTGCAAAGTGTATGAATCATTTCGAGAGGTAGAACCTGCAATCGTCACATATATAGTGATGGTCACCGGTCAAGTTTTCATTTATAATTTATAACACAGTTACAGAGAAAAGTTGGCTGTGCACTGTGTTGGTGTGTTTCTTTCATAACAAACATTCTTATTGACGTGTAGCATGAAAACATACACGTATTGCTTAATAGGTATATGAAACAAAACTGATTGTTTCTAATACATCATACACTTGACACGATTACCCAAAGAAGTGGTAGACAATCAAGGTTATTCCATTAACATTTATATATGCAGATTATATAACAAATTTTGATACCTAATTCTAATTCTTGTCCTCTACATAAGTATGGTATTTCCGTTAAATTATACGAATAATAAATTATTCATAGGCAATTAAGAAGCCAGGCAAAAATAAAAATGTTAATTTTAACATCAACCATTATATGCACAAAGAAAATGTATATAGCCTCGATCTAAATGAAGACAATTTCCTTAGAAACATATCAACATTATTAAAAACAAAAGGCCCAGTGCATTATTCATTCCACTCGTGTTATAAAATGTCTTGATAATATATACTGATAATATACCAGTATTGTTTTTATTTATATCAAATATAAACTTTGATATTGTAGAAATTTATCGTGCTTTGGCAGAGGACAAAGATTGAACTATAAGTGAATATTACTAGCAACTGTTGCAATAATACAATAAATACAGCAGTTTAACGGTACGTCCGTCCATAACTGTATGCATGGGACCAATCAAATGGTACGTATTACACATATAACATACATGAGCATAACGGATTGCGTATTTATAAATATTTCTTTGAAAACAAATGTCGCTCCGGGTTAATAAAGTTAGGTGCTTCCTCCTCGGATACTGGAGGTCGCATGGTCATTCCCTGGCCGAATCATACCAAAGACTTATATCAATGGAACTAGCAGCAGCCTCCCTTGATGCTCAATACTATAACGTTTGTGGGAAATGATACCCCACTGCTTGACATCATTCTAAACTGCGACACTGAAGACGTCGGAGCGATAAGACTTGGAAAAAGTTAAAGCTACTTTGTAAATTCAAAATCCCTTATTCTGGCATTTGCCTTGCATTCTGTCCAATGAGCATTGTACATCACCCTCAGTATATGAGTTTCACATCTCAGCTATATTCCTCCACAAGTTCCATATCCTTGTCTGAATGAAAATGTAACTTATATTGAACGTCGAAAAACACGTTTCATAAATATATGTATGCATATGAGTATGTATGTGTATGTATGTATGTATGTATGTATGTATGTATGTATGTATGTATGTATGTATGTATGTATGTATGTATGTGTGTGTGTTATTGTTATTTGTGCTCAAAGTAATAAGTATTATTATGTTTGTAGTCAATAAACTTTACAATTTAGATATTTCTTATTATTCTGTGCGGAATAGAAGAGAAGGCAGGGTTTCGTAGTGGAAGGAGCACAACAGAACTTGTATTCAATTTTATGATTATGTGCGAAAGTACTCACAACATCAGCAAAACATCTATCATGGGTTCATATATTTCAAAAAGACTTTTGACAGAGTGCGGCATGTGGCATTGTGGGCCACAGTGAAGTAGTAAAACATGGGTCAAAAGTTGACTAATACCATCAAGCAGCTGAAAGCCAAAGCTACCAGTACAGTAATTGATCAAGGTCATGTGTGGGACTGGTTCAACACAGCAGTTAGTGTACGGCAAGGTGGTCTCCTGTCACCCACGTTTTTTAACATATACGTAGAGTGCATCATGAGCGAAGCCCTGAAAATCCACTGTGGGACAGTGCGCATAGGAGGACGTAACATCACCAACATACGCTTTGCACACGACATTGATAGGCTGGCAGGGAGTAAAGATAAGCTTGCCACTTTAGTGAAGAATCTGGATGAAACACCTTCCAGATTTGACCGAGATAAGCGCCGTGAAGACAAAGCTGATGACAAATAGTGGCAAACAACTCTCAATCATGATTAAAGTCAGAGGACAGGAACTGGAAACATTGGGTCAATTCAAATATGTTGGCTTCATAATTACCGAAGATGGATCTAGAGTAGACGTTTTGTCACGAGCAACACAAGCAACGGCAGCTATGTCAAAGCTAAAAACCATCTAGAGAGACAGGAATATCTGCATAAAAACTATAATAAGACTATTTAGAGCACTAATCATCTCAATCTGTATGTATTCATTTGAATCTAGGACTTCTGACAGCAGAATGACAACGACGAATCCAGGCACTTGAAATAATATGCTACAGAAACATCCTTAGTATCTCTGACATGCTCCACATCACAAATGAAGAAGTGCGTAACACCATCTGTCACAAAGTAAGCCATTATGTAGACCTCCTCATCACTGTCAAAAAAAAAGAAAGCTGAAATGGTTTGGCCATATCACTAGAGCTAACAGTCTGTCCACAACAGTACTGAAGGGCAATGTCCAATGTGATAGAAGGTCAGGTGAAGACTCGTGGTTGTAACTGGTCAGATGTTCCACAGCACAGTGCTTCATGAACCACACTAGGTCAAGAGACTGATAATGATGATGATTCTGTGAAGGTAAAATTATCATAAAACGTTTGTATGCTATTTCTCTATCAGCCTATGTTCGATGTGCTTTTCCTCTTTTTGTTTGAATTTAAAGTCCATTTTACTTTGTATTATGATTCCTTTCTTTGTCACAAGATTATTGAAGATATCACGTCACAGAGAAACCGATTTCGAAATATACCTGAGACACACTATTGATGTTAACTTTTTCTAAATGTTATACTTTAATAATTTAAGTTGATTGAATTCGACAGTAGACACGTCATATTGAAGACTATGTTAAGTAAAATAGGTTAGTAATGTGCGTATAAATGTTTCATATTTAGATGTACGTGTTGCCCAGAAAAGCCCAGTGACTTTGTGATTCATGCGTCATCTGTTGACAAATGCATCCTTTGTACACCCATATTCAGACAATAGATATATGTTTTACTCATTATCTCAGCATCACTTTTATACCGATAGCAAATTGACTTATAGTGATGATCAGAACTGACTAAGGATGCGGAAAGGATTGAAACATTTATTCATGGATTCAGACTGTTAGATGCACTATGGCTTTGCTTAAATTATGGATTGTTTTCGTCTACTTAACAACATCAACGGTATCCACAGGTAATGTACAACTAAAGATGTATATATTAATTTCAACAGAATGTACAATTATCTTTCATAAAGTTCTAAGATTATATTTTTGTTTTGGATTTCGGAATTAATTTCCTTATTTGCGTCTGACGCCGAATCAACACCACTCTATTAGTTTAACTTTAGAAGTGTTTATCACATAATCGTGGCTTGATCTTCGTCAAATGGCAAGGTGGACAACATTGTTTGGAAAGTATGAATATAATTTTGCATGCGTGTTGTTAGTCTTTACATTATTTTAACGTCCAAGATTACTCGGAAAGAGCTTATAAAACTACAGTTAGATATAATTCATATGGTAACTTTAGTGTATAGTGACATCGATGTTGTCATGAGATGGGGGTTGAGCTCACTAGATTTGTTTATGATTGTATGAAATAAACACAACGTGTACTTGACTAGGATTTAAAGACCAAATGTTGCTAACTAGTTAGCAAATGCTTCCAGTAGAAATAATTACTTTTCAAGAAAATTATATCCCATAAAAATTGGACATGTGACAGTTAGTATATAACAATATGCTTTATATATTTATCATTCCTGGTTCAAGACCAGTCTGTTGGATCACGTTTAGTTGTTTTCAGATTAAATTTGAGAGGAATTATTTGTTTATTTCTTCATTAGTATTATACAAGTCTCATGGACATTTTGAACGAAATCGATACTTCGTTATTTGGAGAAGTCATTCGAAGACATTATGGATTATATCATTTTCATACACAAGGACGTTAGAAAATATTGAAAGTCACCGAGAACAGTTTATACGTTTAGGCTTGTGATAGGACATTTAGGATTAAATGTAATGTAATGTGCAATACTTTGTCATGTAAATGTTTACTCCACTTTCTAGACAAAACATTATTTAATGAATATTAATTACATTGCTCGTTCTTTATTGTTAGAAACGTTCATACAATGGTAATAATTCCCTATTTCGTAGCTCATATATATAATTTTCTGATTTGTTTAACACGAAAGGTATATATCTAAATTATATGAAATTAATAACTTGTGGTATATAGTGGATATAAGACATTTTATTGATGAATATTTAAGTCGTGACGTCTCATCTTAGAATGTTTTGTCGAAGCAAGTCAATATTACAGTATATTATTGCAAGGCATATTATGGCTGAGCATTAAACAGCCACAAGCTAAAGCTCTGGTTCACAAATAAATCAGTTATTATAGTGCAACAAATAAAACAAATATTTTATCACATAAGCAAGTATTGTGTACCTTTGTCCAAATATACATTGACATCATTCTCATTGCTTTAAAACATTCCGTATTATGTATTACCCATTGGAGATGTTCCGTACATATCTGACAAGATCCAATCAAAGGTTATGGGAATATCGTACTTCGGGAGGCTAAGCAGGACGACTGTTCACTTTATCAGAAGTTATAAGAAACAGGACGTAATATATCAAGCTGGTTGCATAACATAATGTTGGCAATATGTGAACCAAATATAAACACACGAAACCTCAATCTGTAATTGTAGAATACACTGTATTTTCCTATTTTGACTTTCCACATTTAATTTGTATTTCGATGTATGACACATCATATGAGAAATGCAATTTACAGATTTATCCAAGCAGAATGATTCAAAGTATGGTTCATTCACATATACATGCACAAATTAGAATGTTAACTATTTAGGTTGCAGCTGCATTCGTTAGAAAATCAGCATGCGTAAATAAGTTTACAAAAACATAGCAAATTTATTGCTAGTGACCGCTAACTTTATGCAGTACTAACATCTATTTATTTGTGTATATATATATATATATATATATATATATATATATATATATATATATATATATATATATTGACCATAGTAATAGGGAGCAAAAGTACGAATAATAGCCCTGAAAAGGAACATAATGGCACATTCTAAACATAATGGCACATTCTAAGACATTAAAATTTCATCAGTAAAACTTTAAACATGTTCCAGGGATAGCACGTTTAGTTCTCATTGGGCCAGTTCGTTTCCTCTTTTTCCCTCCATCTTTTGTAATTTATGTGTATCTACATGGTCTGCGTTCATTTGTATGACGTATTTATTATTATCGGATCCGTGAATTGGTACATATCCATGTGGGTCCCAATACTTCTTCAGTCACATAAGATAATGTATCGCAGTAAATATGACGTCATTTAGATGTGGGTCCCAATATATTACTGAAGTTCCAATAAACAATTCCTTCAGTATGTTTAATACAATTTAATTATGTCTAATGTTAAATTCCGCTTTTCAATTACTTTTCTATCTATTTTGAGATATCTCTCTCTCGCTCTCTCTCTCTCTCTCTCTCTCTCTATCTCTCTCTTTCTCTTTCTCTCTCTATATCCATCAACATATAAATTGTTCAATAGGATCAAGATCAAGACGGTTACAAAATGTAGAGAGCATCATAACTGGCCACTGAAATAATTCTTCTCTTTTCTACGGACTTAAGCATTTTATAGTTTCTGACTTGTTTTCTTTCAAGTCAATTTGCAAAGGACATGTCTATTATTTTCATTTGAATGTTTTTACATTGCTCGGTATTTTAAGAACAGTTTAATCACATTTGGTCATATCATGCTGTGGAGAATACACGTTAAGTACCTTTACCAAAGATAAATCATGGCCTCTGATCCAGGAATGGGGTGGAGATCAAACCTAGAACTCGTTTATTGCTTCAATCTCCTTTTTGTGACACAATGTTCATGACTTAATTGTCACTATTATAAAATGTAAAATTTTACTCTGTGCTGTAATTCATACAAGTGCATTCATTTTAATTGTATATTTGTTCTTTCTTCATTTTGTTTTATTTCATTACATGATATTGCTATATAACATTGAATGATGGATTTGACCTTGTCCAAATCTGAGATCACACCTGTTTTACCTAATTAACGTTTCTATATATTTTGATTTGATTTACGCCAACAACTAATTCATAGCTAATTTATACTTTACGTGTGCGAGATAAATATCAGGGTAATTATTCAAGAAAAACAAGATTAAATAATATTTTTTTGGATTTAATTTGCAACACCGTAAGTTTTTTAGGGAAACAAATTATTACTTATAGTTTACAACGCTTGTTGACTTTAACACTTTTCTGTAACTTATTTTAAGTGCACTCGTAACACTGAATAAAGCACACCTATTCATTCAGAGAACATAAGTTATGTGAAAAAGGATATACCACACATGACAATGAAATATAATATTCCAAACGACATTCATCGTTATTGTAAAATGTGATATGAAATATGTACTGGATTGTAAGAAAATTATATATAATTGTATATTCCCATATATACCTCAGTTGCTACTAGCCGTTCCCATAATTTCAACACCAGAGACATGCTGTTCACTGCAAATATACAGGACATTTCTTGCCATATATCCAATAAGCATGAGTTATAATAACATTATAAGTTCTATCAACGTTTTCTTAGTTTTTTCAGCTTTTCTTAAAACATAAACTTTCTTATGTGCATTCATAATGTGATGAGTGGATAAATGAAAAGGGTGGTAACAGGGATAACATATGGAACATATATATAAACATTAAAATCTGGGCAGAGAAAGCGTACTGGGAAATTAAAAAAATGTCAAAATATACAATGGTCGTTTAGGTACTGATTTATTAGTCATGACACGCGTGGAGACGTAGAGGGTGGAGAAAATAACTGAATATCTGTTAAGCTAGCACAATATATTCAAACCTATTACTCTAATACAAACAATTAGAGTAATTTAGAGAAACCAATCTTCATGGTAATTATTACTCTGGTTATAATGAAATTGATATAGTGAAAATTAAACTTACTTGCACATGATTAAAAATTTGCTTTATTATTATCACCTTTCTTACATCATTGATTTCATTGTAATTATAGTTGTAGCACCAAACAATAATAAATTCGAAAGTCAGAATAATTTTAAAACTGTTTTACCTTCGTCATTCATTATACAAAATTATAGATACACAATGTGTACTTCCTCATGTGCATTGCACAATGACTGGTCAAGGATTTCATGTTGATATAGTGGCCATTAATTTGTAGCGTTGTAACTAGAAACATAGGATAAATCTCATTGATTTCTATTATTTAATTAAACTCTATTTCTGTTTGGTTTTATTATTCAAGTCAACACTTTAAACTGGAATAATTAAGTATGTAAAGAGTAAATTATGGTAACAAACCTAAATTTTTGAAATATAAGAATGAATCAACCAAAATTGCAGGTCAAACCAATAACTAATAACATAAGAATGGAAACCAGCCCGCTGCTATACCCTGATAGCACGATATCATGCATTCATATCATGCCTAGAGATAATTTCATAATTGTTGTCATTTAATTGCTTGATAAGCAATTTACTAGGAGTTGAAAGATGTAAAATACATCTTAGCATCCAACCTATCCAAAACATTGGAAGATGAAACATTTATATAATTAATATTATCATACGATCGATAAAACACTATGAGTTCTCATCAGATATGAAGTCAACATGTTTGAACATGACCCATTACTTAATGGTTAGTGCTTCAGAGAGAGTGGGAGAGAGGGAGAGCGAGACAGACATACAGAAGGAAAGACCGAAATAAAGAAAGGGACACTGAGAGAGAGAGAGAGAGAGAGAGAAAGAGAGAGAGAATAGTTGGACATGTATCACTGAGGTAAAATGCATTTATACAAATTATAAAAATTAACTGGGTAAAGGTTTATCTTCTACTCCCATCACACAACGCATTCACTTAGTGTAATATCGATCAGCCAATGATATCGAGTAATGTAATCTTGCAAATCAAATCAAATCTTTTGACCAATGAGAATATTAATAACCTATGTTTTAAGCATAGCAGTAAAACATGTGACAAGTGGTGGACACTTCATAAAGTTGACATTGGTCTTCATTGGAACAAAAACGTCATCATTTCAGTGTCAAAGGACAGTTATATAACAAAGATCAACGGGGCATGTACGCACATGTATTTTATCTTAAACTAAATATAACTTGTTCTTTTAACCATAGTCTATTCTATCACCCTTATTTGATCATCAGCACCTAATCTGTCATCAAGAAATGTTCAGATTAAATGTATAGATCTATATTGTCGTTTAAAATAGTGACATGTACTAAACACGTTTCAAGAAAGCGCGCTTCGAGCGGAATCGTCATAACATGGAGTAGTATGAATTTTGTTATCAATATGCCTGGCTTTCAGTGTGACATCTTATCGAGCGATATTGAATCCGAAGTGTGCTGGTTCACACCTGTAGGTTAACAGCGTTCATATCGACTGCGATTTGAACAATGATTTTGCCGCATGCACTTTATATGGTTATAAATATTGACCTTCAAAGTGAACGCGGATGTATAAGAATCCAAATGATGTAAATATTTGCCACAAAAAGGTATGTATAATCAAAATCTATTAAATGACACCCATTACTGATATAGTCGGTGTTCAATGTCTGCATGACCTTTATGACATTTATACAACATCTCCATCACTGCTCACTTTTTAAGCACGTCAGTTTGTGATTTCTTATTATTGTGTTGTTTAAATGAAACCAAAATTTTGGAAATAATTTTCCGTATGTTGGAAACCAAGTCTTGATTTGTCATTAACCACAGTCAGGACAATATAACGAATGTCACGTTTAGTCAACCAACTGATGCATCAATCCATTGTTTATTTACGGATGAATCTCTTATGAGATCTGTCACGAATGACAATAGTTCACAAATTATGTTAGTACAGTTTAAGTCAATTAAAAGTCAGTTTCGTGTCCACTATGCATATGTAAAAATCATACTCGATTCCTTTTCTTAAATTATTGTCTGTCCTCGGATTGTATTTAAAGAAATTTAGAATACGATAATCAAATAATATTTTAAATAATAGCCGATGAGGGCTTTTTTCCGTGTCATTAACAAAATTCATAATACAGTCCTAATAACAGAAGATTAGTAACCACATTATTGAAGGAAAATTTGCTGGAAATTTTATTTGGTGCTATGATATTAATTTAAAAATGAATGTTGCTAAAATTTGTTTACAAGTGAAAATTCTAATTAATTTGCAATATCAAACGTTGTGTCAATATACGATAAAATTTCGGGTCAACTCATATTTTGAACGGATATATTACGCCCATTTCGATCGCTTAAGCAATATTGTTGTAATATCCACTGATATGCAAAATGGTTACCAGAAAACAATGACAGTCAATTGGTTTTTTAACTTTTAATATGATATTTCCAAACCACACACAATTATTGACCGTTCATATGTATGTGTTAAGATTAAATTAACAACTTCTTCGTAGAATGTAAGGAACATTATTTCCCTATTACAAATTTAAATGTGTAGGTATCCTTTTTCAGTACAAATACAAATAACCAAGTGTCCCCGATTCGTATTAAATATGCAAAGACTGTGAAGAAACACTATGTGTAAAGAAATCAGCTAGCGATATACACACATCATACTAATTATAGTTGGCTATATTTTGAAATCATTCAGTGGTGAAACTAGGTGACAGGAATATCTCATAAACGTGTGTACAATTATACTTGTGTAGTAACGAAACACACAAAGTGAGTAGCAATGTTGATTTGTTAATATCAGATATGTGTATATGTTCATCACTTCTAGAGCTATATATTGCATTCGATGACCAGAGCATATTGATAAATAAGTGAAACACTTGTTATCTAACATCAAACAGATATTATATAGGCAGATAATACATTACCTAGTTAATGTGAGTAAAGCATATATTTATATCCACGTAAATTAATTTAGCGAAATTGATGGCATTATACTGTTTTAATTAATATAACACTTATCCACCTTTACATAAGAGGATATACAAATATCAATGTAGCATTGCTAAGATAGTAGCAATACAGATGCTGCTTTCATAAATATATGTCATATGTGCAAATATATCAAAACCGGATAAACTGAAAATAAATTAATTTCAATTGAACAAACAAATATAGTTTCCCAAAACTGTCCATAAAATCAGGTTTTCCATCCAAAGGAATTATTCATAGTTATGTAAACTACTGGTTTCAGGCAGGCGTTGTTCACATTCATACAAATGAACAATACAGTTATGGATTAAATACATTTTGAGAGTCATAATAGTGTTCCCAAAATAAGCTTGAATTTAAAAAAGGTGAAAACGAAAATGGAGATTGTCTATAAATGTAGGGACAAAAAACATATTTTGTAACATTTAAACATTGATTTGTTTTAATAGATAATGATTTACAATGATGTGACATATGTGAACAGAATTAATAGTACAGTATAAAAAAGTAAAAACAATCATGTCGTGTTAAATACCAGCAAAGTAGAAAAGGAGATTTACAATATAATATATAAGCATCACAAGTATTAAGGCGACTAAAGATTGATTTATCGCAGAAAAATAAATGCCAATATAAATACACAAAATAAACGATAGCATTCAAATGGAGATGGATTTCAGAGTTAGACATAATGTCTGAAACGCACATACAAAGACACACGGTTTCATTGTAGGTGCATATGTGAGATATGAAACATAAGAAAAGCGACATGGACATAATAAGTAATTGTTGATGATATAATAAAGAGATTTAAGCTATTACAGTTGTTTGAGGGATGTAGCAGACACCTTGGGAAAAGTTGCATATTTACATTCAAGAAAACGACTGCGTGATAATCTTCATTTGTAGATAGTAGTAAATCGTAAATTTATATCACATGAATAAAACCAAATTGATTGAGAGGATGGAAATGAAAGGCAAATACAAGATATATTACAATTTTGTAACTATTTCTATATCATGGCGGTATTACAATAGTTCTTAGAGATAGTAATACAAAGAGTGATATGTGATCGTCGAATATATTTCAATAGAATATTGATATTATTGTACAAGAGGGATGAGTTTAACCTTACTTGTTTGTGCATGAATAAATCAAAGAAACATAATTACTTTAAAACGGTTTAGATTGTTTTGCCGCAATTTGTTGTTCAAAGCACTGCCATAGCCACGTCATAACATACGAAATAATGATAATGA
This sequence comes from Unio delphinus, assembly GCA_029339505.1. NCBI lineage: Eukaryota > Metazoa > Mollusca > Bivalvia > Unionida > Unionidae > Unio > Unio delphinus. The sequence goes on along the minus strand of JAQISU010000029.1, from coordinate 446,758 downwards.
TGAGAAAGTAAGAATAACTACAAAACCAAATCTCTGTGTAGGGATACAATTCGCTATAAATGTTTTCACAATTGCAGAGCACCTACTCTTGAATTTTTGGATAACCTTCTCACCTGACGTAATACTTAATATGGTAGCAAATATGAAGTGGTCGTAAAAATGGATAAGTTTCTTCTATACTATAACAACTTGCAGAAATGAAATGAAATCCTACAGTGAGTACAGATTAAAACTGAACGGCTGAATATCATTTTTGTTGATAGCACGAAAATAAATCGGTAAGAGCAGAAAATAAAGATAAAATGAGTGAAAGTCAATAGGAGTGTCAATATTTTCATATCAATAATATATATGAGAATGTTGAAATGACTCATTTTAATTAAATCGTGGAATATAAATTAATTTATAAATGTCAAAACACAGTACTGTGTGCAGGGTTACGTAACCTTGTCTCTTAATACTAGTAAAACATTTGACTATAACATGGTCTGAAGCAAATATACATTGCTACTAATGGCGTTCTCAGCCGCAATGTGTTGCTGTATATTATAATAGCATGTTCATCAAAGATAAAATCATATTGAACCATAAGACTAAGCAACCAGCCTTTAATCCTGTCAACAATTCAATACAATACTACGGCTACCGTGTTCTTCGGTTGTAACAGTTGGCAGTGTGTTTTAAACGTTTTTAGTTGATCTAATCAACTTAGCCACTTAACTGAGTAGTACTTCCTGCTTCACCTTTGAAACGTGTACCAAAGCTGATATTGAAACCAAATACATTGATATTATCATTCTCATGCAAATAACCATACCAATAACTGTTATGCATTTTCTTTAAACGTTTTATCAAAATTAAATTCTTGATGTATATTTTGATTTTGATTGTTCCCCTTAAAACACGTCATTGTTTGATTTACAAGTATTTGAGCTTTCGTGTGTTAACATAGAGAGTATTGTTGCTTGACATTTCTCAATATATCAGCTTATTAACCGAATAGTTTAATACAATGTCAATGACGCAATAATCTACTCGTCAATGTTCGAAGCATTTAGCTTTTCTTTTAGGTGACTTAACCTTTTTAGCTGCTTATGACATGCATCTGGATATAAAGTGGTACTTGTTTTATTTGTAACATGGTACCTGCTGGCTCTGATGAACAGTTATGTAGTGTTGACAGTCTTAGATTTAACACTAACAACGCTGTTTTCAGTTTCTACAAACTAGACAGGCTAGATATTAAACCTCTTTAATTTGAATGTATTTGTAATGTTCACATCCAGCCATATAAGTATCAGCCTCTATATTTCTGAAACTAAAATCACATTGTATTGTTCATGCAACTGGTGTTATCGCCTAACAATTTTGCTCAAAACTAGCAAACCATTTTAGACGCTTTACATGATATTATTTCATCATATTAGGTGCAACCTCTACGGCCATTGGCTATTCTATGGCGGATTTAAGGTTGCATAATACCAATGTGCACCTTATTGCATTAAATCATGCAACAAGGTGCATTCGGAGCGCCTTAAAAATATATCAAATATGCATACACTTTTGTCGTGTCCGTGACCATATGTTTTCTTTTTTAGTTCTTGTGGATCCAAAACATTCTCATCCTCTAGAATATCAGCATTTTTGAGACTTAATGTTTTTATTACTCTTACGATATATTTCTGTATCCTTTACGTTTAAATCATAATAAATATACAAGTACGTGACCTAATTCTAATCTGATTGCAACCACCACATGCATAAACATAAGATGAATGCTTGTAACAAATTTATATTGTGTGTATCGTTGAAACGTCAATGATTGAATCATTCTTTACATGACAAATGTATATCCCTCCTACCAGCGATATACGGCTATGTTATATTAACATTGTAAGGTAATATATGTGTGTTTTAGAATAATCTTGAATTTATTTGTGCTTATACCTACTTTGCAAAACATTTCTAATGAAACTTTCCATTTAGTAACCTAATGTGATGTTTGTATTAACTAGATACATGATATATATCTATATGGAATTATTTTTGATATACATAATATTCCGCCTTTTAGTATATCGATTAGCAAGAATAACTGAACATTTCCTATAATATAAGCTTAAAATTTGAATGTCCATTTGTGAAACTTTGCCTAGAAACAAGAAAAGCAAACATACTTGTATAAATGAAATCCATCAATATGCGTACCTTACAGGTATGTGTGACATCCTTTAAATATGCATATGTGTGGTGCGTATAAACCGTTTAGGATGTGAAACGATTTACACGCGAATCAATCACTGCATACGCTCTTGTATATCCGTCATACGAACCAATCTAGATAAGATATTACATTTATATATTTCAATTACCCTTTTTGTTGTGTACCATTGTTATAGTTTTGTGTCATATTGTTCTTCATTTACTTATTGTCTCAAATTGCAGTCAACCCTGTAAATTGCAACGACAGAGAGATAGTAGACACTATTGTTGGAGAACAATGCATCATAGTAACCTGGACACTGAATGGGTCAAATCTTGCCGTCAATGTTACAAAAGGCAAGGGCGCCCGTCTGACTGGTTTCATCGATGGAAGTATTGGGAAACATGCAACTGTTCAATTCGGTCGATTAATCCTGAATTATAACCACAGCATAATGTCAGCCTCATTAATGTTAGCCACAGTCAGTAGGGAGGACGACGGATTATATGAAATAGAAGAAAGCGTATATACAACTATGCCTGTCCCATATGACAATTGCACATATGCATGCAAGACGAGATATGGCAGATGGATCTTGGAACTAAATGTTCTTGGTATTTAATATAAACAATAATTTGTTTCAACTATTATATGGCCATGTATATAGTTTTGTTGCTGCACAAACACGATTCTGTTTTGTATAACAGAACCAATAACTTTGCCTTCAAATTCATGAAATAAATATAACCAACATCATTGCTTTACGGTATAATCAAGTTACGTAGTCATTAGGCACATGAACATATCGCACAATACAGAAAATAAAAAATAAAAACATTTTAGTAAAGACTCATAAGTTAGACGTGAATACAGATTATTAAAACCCCACGAAAAATCAGTTTGAAATATATGTATCGCTCTTATTGAATATATGACGTGTAATTAATCTTAATTTTATCAAAACTATGTCATGTTTAGACTAATAGTTATATAATGGGGTTACAAGTGTTTTCGCGTTTACGGCGTAAAAAGTACAAACACACACATGTATAGCCTTCTGTTGCAATACTTGTCATATAAATAAAATAATTACAATGCAGAGTTTATGTAGTTCCTACGCCAGATTAGCTACCAGAACGGTCATATAAATTTATTTCAAATAAAAAATTCATGTGTTCGTTTTTCTTGCTAACATTCGTGACCTTTTTAGAAAAATGCACGTGACCTTGTTGTTACTGAAGGTAACAAACTTCCTTGCCCCATTTTGTATTCTCTTCTAATTCATTTTCATAGTTAGAGATGAGATACATGTGCAGGATGGTTACATTTATCATTCGCATACAGTTTTATTTTAATGCTACAATCAAATGACATATGTATATATTAGTACAGCTATTATTTCACCATACAATTTTAGGATTAAGTATATGGTATTCATCTTAATGCATATACATAATCTTTAACCAGAGACAGGTGAAGTAACACAAGGCGAAACTGGAAAAAGCATGACCATGGAATTCGAAGTCGTGTCAGGAGTATCCACTTTATTTAACTATGTCGCGGTGAGTGATCTCATGGGTGAGAAAGGTTGTAGTATATCAACGCAATCGCATTTGTATGGCAGGCTAAAGTGTACAAGAGATACGTTACGTAACATATACAGGATTACTATTGATAACGTCACACAGCGGGATTCTGGACTCTACAAAGTCTCCACAGAAAGCGAAAAAAGTATGCGTCGATTCCTCAACATCACAGGTAATTTATAACGAAAAATGTTTGAAATGGAATGCTATTTTGTTTTGTTACTATAGCAGTACACTAAAATATAAAGACATGGTCATATAATTTAGTAGTCTGTATGTTTTAACAGAACCATCACCATAGTCATTTGCAGTAACAATCAACCAGTAAAGTTTAAAACTTGTTTAAAACTTGTTTCCACACAAACCAGACACGTTTTCGGATACTTCCAGTATGTGATCGAAGAATCAGATGTCAGAACGTATTCACACATTGCTTTACTTAGGCTTAAAAGAAAGGGTCCTGAGTCAT
>JAQISU010000029.1:435000-437500 GCA_029339505.1 Unio delphinus | reverse complement strand
TAACCCATCGCACATATTTTCCTTAAGTAGCTGCATGATCTTGTGTTAAACTCCGTATTGAACCCATCACATATATAACATTTAAGTAGCTGCATGGTATTGTGTTTTGAATACATATTTAACCCATCGCACATCTATTCTTTACGTAGCTGCATGGTCTTGTGTTCAAATTCATATTTAACCTATTACTCATATATCCTATAAGTTGCTGCATGGTCTTGTGTTTAAATCCACATTTAATCCATCACACATATATCATTTAAGTAGCATCAAGTTCTTGTGTATCTATTACAAAATTCGTAATTGGCATCTACAATTACTAAAATTTAGCACCTGATTATTTACATACATGGGATCAATATATGAAACCAGAATTAGTCGAAACATTCATTCATGCTTCAGCAGGTGGTTGTCCTTCATACTGTATCTAACGAATAGTGACATTTAAAACTAAGTAAAATTGATAACGCAACGGTGTTTATGCAACAATTTTAATTTTAAAAATCATTGAACTTTCAGAAGTGCAACATTATATTATTGGGGATTAAATTGCAATTAAAGATGAAAATCTACATGTAAAATGTTTTGATTTTTGCAGTGTTTCTTTAAAATCACATAGAGACTGTATTATGTATGATTTGTTTCTTCAATTGTTGTATGTGTATACATTCCATTTTGCACAACTGTCTTAAATGTACAAACACAGATTTAAGCTCCACGAGAGGATCATCTTTAGTAGATTCAGCTGAGATATTGGATGCTGAAGAATACACAACATCACTTTCACTCATTATGCGACTGACATCTCCTACCAATCCGATTATTACATGTGATAATGCAAACTGGACAAGATGGCCATAGATTGTTTTGGGGTTTTATTGCCGTGTGTTTAGATTGAGAAAGCGATCTTTATATATCGGTGCAGCACATTGAGATGTGCGTAATCAGTGATAACGATAGCCCTAATGAAACTCATATTTATCACTTCATTGAAAAGTTTTTGGGAATATAATTATAGTCATACAAACAGTTGCTAATCCGTGACATCAGTTATAATTTCATTTCACAGAGAATGATACAAAAAAAGGCCTGAAAAAAAAATCCACAAACATTGCAAAGACATAATTAATTGAATTTAAATAATTTTCGCATAATGATGTATATAAGTTGAGCTAAAAATATGCCGACACACGTTTGTTGTCCCTCATATGATGTCAAATTGATAGTGACTTATATAACTCAATCCCATTGATAAAACGGCAGTGAAGATGCGTCCATTTTAACGGTAAAATATCTTTCAGAATTACACCGTTATATTACTGAAGATTGGATAGACATTCAAAATGTAACTCTACCTGTACAATAATGTCATTTTCACAGTGTTTCCTTAAGTACATGGAGTCAAAAGTGTGTATGATTTGTTTCTTCAATTACGGTATATCTGTACCGAGAATGTGTAAAACTGTCTTAAAATTACAACCACAGACTTAAGCTCCACGAGTGGCCCTTTAGTTGAAATTGGATTTTGAAGAATATAAAACACCACTTTCACTAATTGTGCGACTGACATCTCCTGATAATCCATTTTTTTCATACGAGTATCGCTTTCAGAAGAAGACGCGGCCCTGGAAACATATTAGATACTCAACAAGCTGTACATCTGATGCCTCGGATTGCGATTACGGCATGGTTATATATATATATATATATATATATATATATATATATATATATATATATATATATATATATATATATATGTGTGTGTGTGTGTGTGTGTGTGTGTTTGTGTGTGTGTATGTATTAGACATATTACTTGTAAATTGTCCTAAATTCAAACTAAGTCATACTTTGGTAGAACGTATATACCATTGCAAATGTCCTATAATTTTGCTAGGATTCCTTGATTTTGCCACACTATTATTAAAAAAAAAATGTGTGATAGTACTTGGTGAACTTGTGGACTTAATACGGAATAAAGAAAATGAAAAGAAATGTAAGTTCGAATATCTGCATCTGATACAATATACACTACACTTCTTTTGTTTATAAAAATTATATTCATATAGATCAATTATGAATTCCAACTTATCATTCATTAGGGAAGTATTAAACAAACGGAAAAAGTAATAATAACTCCGGATTTGTAAAGAATTTATCATGATACACAATTGTATCGCAATTCTTTCGTTTCCCCTTTCATCATCTAGTCTCATGCTTAAGTGACAAAATGTGGAGCAATTGGGAATGAAGAACGAAAAGAAAATCATAATCATGAATATCTTGACCTAGTGTGATCGTTGAGGCACCGTGCTGCTGAACATCTGACCAGCTCCCTCCATTTGTTCCGATCATATGATAATGACTGTATCTCTGTGAACTTTTCCTGGTCCATTCTGTGATGTTTTTAGTCCACTTTGTTTCTGTCTACCGCTCAATCTACCACTTTGGACACTGCCCTGCATTATTGATGTGGAATGACTGTTGACTTTGGTGACAT